>WYDI02042008.1:1279-143232 GCA_009867235.2 Psittacus erithacus
AGTTGTCAGATTGAAGAATACTTTGAGACTAAGTGATCTAATCTATATTTTCCTTGCCTTTAACTGACCCTGTCGGTATCTCCATAGAAGACCTCTGATTTATTCACTGCTTTCTTACTTGGTTGGGACAAATAACTTTTCAACTCAAAGATCACAGATAACAGCAGAGTGGCTTGGTTTCACAAAAGAAAGGCAAGGTGTCAGGAAATCAGTACCGATGCCCACGTTTCAGCATTGAAAACTCAAGACCGTGGTGACCTCACAGACAGCTGGATTTGTGGACCCCAAATCTCACAATGGCACTTCAAAGGTTCTCCCCATACTATGTATCTGTGAAAAAATGCAGCAGAAGCTGCGTGTGTGAAAACTCGCCCTGATTCTTCTCTTTGAAAGGTTTTTTCTTCATATAAACAACAATCCAGCTCAGAGCTACAAATGCCAGCAATGTGATTTTCAGTCTCATGTTCTGTTTGAAATTGCTTTGTTCATAACAATACAAAATTAAATAGCATGAAAAATGAACAACTGCAGGCACAGAAAATACTGGCACATTGTAAACTAATGACGCAGATTTCAAATAGCAAAACTCTGAACAGTTGTCTCCAGGAGAATCCATGGAGGGAGGTGAAGGTAGATAGTTAATGGCAGATACTTGGCCTATGTCTTATGCTATCCCAAAAACTACTCTCTTAACTCCTGCAAGCAATCCCAAATATCATTGGCTGTGCTGCCAGATGGCAGTGCTTCACAGAAACAGAGCATTCACTTTCACAGCATCCTGGGCAGGAAAAGCATTGCCTCCAAAGGGTCAGACTCCCACCCAAATATTTGTATGCACTTGGGCATGTTCATACAAGCTAGCTTCAGGCTGTGTATTAAGACCAAAACAAAGAGAAACCTTTCAATTTCAGAGGAACTGCTGTTGTAAGTACAGTGAGCAGATTTCTTTTTGTCTGAAGCGTCTTCTGTTTGCAGCAAGATACTTATGGTGACACAAATGGGCTAGGCACTAAACAGTATAAAAAGAAAGGCAAACAAAAGCTCACAGTTCAAAGAGAAAAACAAAGGGATGAAAGATACACAGAGACTCATGGTCTTAATCACGGCGTATGTTCTGGTTCTCATGATATGGTTATAGAAGAGGGCTATAAAACATCTGCCTCTATTTTTGCAAGTGGAAATTGTTATATTATTATTGGTGATGCACCTTTTGTCCACCACTTCTGTCCAGATCTCACTCATGCACTCTAGAGAAGGGTGGTCTGGCAGAGAGGCATACAGCAGTAAGGAAAGCATTATGGCCAAAGTAGTATGCTATAGCCTTGGCTGCAAAAAGGACCTGGTGATCACTTGTAATATCTAACAAAGTTCCAGCTTGTGTTAATGCTGCACTTGCTCCTGACAGCATCAAAGTCTAACAAACAGGTGCAAAATAGTACAAAGTCATCCTCAACTTCTTTTGGCAAAACTTGGAATCCAAACTAAAACAGGGAAGAGAGAGACCCGCTATTTATGTACAGTGCCCAGGTGATGACTGGCCCTGTCTTGACACTGTAGTGTTTGAAAAGCCTTAAATATGTAAAGCTTATTCCACATATTCATTAGAAGAGCCACTAATTCTGTTCCTTTTTTCCTCTTAGAGAAAGTCACCTGATGCCAGCTATTAAATTACATATAGTAGAAGGACACTTCTTAAGTTACCTAGCAAATGTCAGTGTACAAGGTAGATTTTTCAGCAGTGGACAAGTATCATTACCTTACAGTTAATGCAGTTTTACAGGAGTATGTTTATTTGTCATATCTGAAAATACAAAAATTGCAGCTGCATGATTCAATATAAATGTTCAAACTGTTAATGCATTAACACAAGAGACAGTACCAGATTGCAAAGCTTAGCATAAAATCACAAATAACTAAATATGGTGTAGAGTGTTGCTTCTCCAAGCAATCAAAAACCTTGCATAATATTATAGTGCAGCTGGTAGTAGCTCATGCCATGTAATTTATGTCTCCTTAATGGATAAGAAGAACTTCTAAGCAACTCCCTAATGAAATATCACTTTGGTTCCAACAGTATCCTGAATAAGTTCTCTCTTAGGTTTTCCCCATTTTCAGGTAAATTCACGACAATTGAAGTAATGCTTCTGTACATTACTATATGCATTTTCACTTTCATCATACAATGTAAAAAAAAAAGTTGTTACTCCATGCCCTTGTGCAGCTGTGCACTGTATGTTTTAGAAGGGCAAACACTGGATGTTATGTGAATATTCATCAGCAGATTAGTAGCTTACACATTTAGAGCAGCACAAAAGAAAAGGACAATAAAAGTTTCTCCATTACAGTGATTAGACAATAAAAGTACACTTGACTTCTTGTAAAAGGTGATACTGTCCCGGAAACAACCTTATTACCTGTCACATTGATATCCAGAACCATAAAACTCTCATCTCCCCTTGTAATTTCTGACATGCTCAATAGCCCTAGTAATTGAACTACACTCCTAGGACTTCTTCAGCATGCTGAGCTACCTTACCAGCTAACTACTGGCAATTAAAATCTGTAATGTGAATAGAAAAATCATGAATTAATCAACAGTGTATTAGATAACTAACAAATTACAGAAAGAAAGCTTTGGCGCAGAAGCCAGAATTGTAACAGAAAATGTGACATATAACGTACGCTAAAATAACAGCATGTAAACAGCATTCTTAAAACTAGACTCCAGTATGTGTTCCCACACAGAAGATAAATCATGTGCATCTTCCTAGCATTCAGATGAGGAAAAAAATGCCCAGAGCAATGATAGCAGCTGAATGCTGCATTCTATGAAGAATTAATATTTTCAGCAGCAGTAAGCAGCACTTTATGGATATCAGATAAATCATTGCAATAAATATGAGCTACAGAAAAACAGACAGTATGTTTTCCTAATTTATTCATTCATTCATCTATGCATAATATATATAGATACATTGATGTTAAAACATATAAAAGATAAAAAGAAACAGACAGGTGTTTGGGGTTGTAGAGCTTTTGTCTTGTTTTAACCATTAAATTCTAACAATCGATCCAAGATTAAATTCATTCCCATTTAATAAAAATATGATATGAAAACATTCTGTTGTGGAATGAAACATAAATGTTAGATTAATTATCTCACCAAGCTATTATGTATACTCTGAAAAACATGTTGAAGACATACACTATTCACAGAATACCCTGGAGATCGATGTGTTATGCTTAAGCAGTAATGAATTTTATGCTGGCTACTGCAGTACCAGTCAGTTAAGTATTTTCTTAGTTAGACCCTTGAGAAATTAGCAAGTAATTAATGATCATGAAAAATGAGAAGATTCATTACAGGTAATACGCACTTTTCAAAGATATGTCATTATCCAGGTTTGTCATAAAGCAGCACCTATTATATCAAAAATGTATGCACTAAGGACTAGAGGCTTAGGAAATAAATCTACAGAGGGACTGGAACGTTGAAATATGAAATGCTGTAGCACCCACATTTCCCAAGACCATGACAGTAATGCAGTAGTCTTCCTATGCCCAGGTGCTTTTCAGAGGAGCAATAATAGAAGAGCAAGCTGCCTGAAAACAAGAAACAAACAGGATTAGACGTAGCAATTCAAATTAGCTACAAGAGGTGATGAAGAGGATAATGGATCTAAGCATCCCCAGCAATACTCTAAATATAAATAGGAGCAAGTGCTTGAATTCGGGTCCGAGTGCATTTTATAAACTGGAGCAACTACAACAGAAGAAACCAGTTCCTGTCTCTACACTGCCAAACAAGTTGTGAAGTTCAGGACAAATTCATATTATTTATTATTTATATTTATTTATACTTATTATTTATATTTAATGCTAACCTCCACCCACTCCACCTCCCCTTGTCAAAACAGTACTTGATCATATTAGGCAGACAAGATAGCTGGCACTCTTCCTTCAAGTGCCCCAACATCACACCCTTGAGTTCAGACAACTTATATGGAAAATGGGAACACCAGGCAGCAGGAAGAAGAGGACACATCACAGCTTCTCTTTCCTTCTCTTCCTTCCTCCATCCCTCCCTCCCTCCCTTCTTCTCTCTCTTCCTTCTTTCCCTTCTTTGAAATAAGCTGCTCTGATTTTATATCTGAGGAACTTAAGAGGCATGTTTATTGGTTATGTGATGCTATCATTCTTACATTTGATACAGTCCTGGCACACAAGAAAAAAACTCAAATTGGTTAAAATGCAAAAAAAGTCACTTTCTTGCACTACAGGTGATGAAACAAAAAAAAATATTGAAAATCCAAGAGAAGAAAGTAAAACTTTATAGGCAGCAGCTGTTTTCTTAAAATCAGCCTACCTCCTTGTAGGGTTGAAGTGACAAAAACCCACGAAACACTATTTGTCTGAAAGGCAATGCCTCCCATACATGCAAAGTGACATAAATGAAATTTGGTAGTTCAAGTAAAAGACTATTTTCAGTGAGGGAAATGACCCTTGGAGAATTACATTCATTTCTTCCTCCACTGCTGTCATGCTAGCACTCAAAAATCTAAACCATCATTCAACCTATGTGTTCTGCTGTGCTGCTCTGTAGAGAACCCCTGGGTTGAGTGAGAGCTGAGCTAGATTTAGCCAAGGGCATGAAGTGAGGCACTAAGAGCGATTAATCCCTGAGCTGCTTGTCTCCTGTTTGATGTTTTATTGAAAATTATACCAAAAAGGTAATGCTTAGTATAAACAGTTCCTAAGATATCAACTCAGTCTGGCAAACTCACTCATGTTGTGCTTCAGTTATATCAAAGAAATACTAGCATGGAGTTAATGCAGTCACCTTCACAGAAACACCCTGACAGTCTGACTTCAAATGGAGAAGATCATGAGCCCCTTTCTCTAGAGAGATGAAAAGATACTCCAGTGAAAATCAAGGTACTGATTTGAAGAAATCTTTGTAACCAGTCTAGATGTTACATGTTCGGTCAATGACCCAGGCACAAACTTACAAAGATCAATAACAACTACCAGAAATTCAGGAAATGCATGGTAAGCATCTCACTTGGTTGCTCATAATTCCCAGAATATATTCACAAGCTGTTATATATTGACCAGCAGTATGCTGTCCTCCCATTAGTGCTCACTGAGATAATAGTCTTTGTTCCTAAAGGCAGCATCACTAATGGAAAACAGACCCAGACCCCTTATCTATGACATAAATAAGGATGAGAAGATTAGTCCAAAAGCCACTCTTCTGAGAAGGGCAATATAGGTGGGGATTGAGCCAGCAACTGAGCAGACCTCACGGATTGCCGTGCCCTCCCCAATGGGCTCCATGCCACAGGGTCTCAGACAGAAGGCAGAACCAGGGGACAGTAAAAGGGTCCATGGACAGACAGGGCAAGTGATTAGGCAGTACTGGAATATAGCTGGGATATCACATCAGGAGTGGCAGAAGACAAGGCTGGGCAAAGGCACATTCGCAACGCAGCTCAGGTCAGGGATGGATGCCCAGGGCTGAGTCAAAATTGGTCTCCTGAACCATGGGAAGGGGAATGCATAGGCAGGCATATCACGAGAGGCTGTTCAGGGCGATTAGGACCTATGAGTGCACTCATGCACATGACCAGAACTATGCTTGATGTCACATAGAGGTTGTGCCTTTGAAAATTAAATTTCCTTGGTAGTTTCCAGCTTTCTGCTGTTTCTTGCTAAAAGACCAGTGGAGTTACAGGAAATGTATGCAAGGCATGAAAATTTAAGACAGACTACAGCTCATATGCTCCTGCAAAGTCTGATAATTAAGAGACAAGTGGCTAGTGTAAGTTGCTGCTTTGCTTTTTTTAACTCCTTTAATGCTATATCTGCAATGAAAATCTACATACAGAAAACTTGGGAAATCCTATCACTAATTTTCAACAATCAGTTTATATGTGCTTCTGGTTTTTATAGTTGAAAGTACCCTTGCTATAGGTAGTTGAAAGGTGACCAAGGTTTTAGAAGGAACCAGGATCTAAACAAAAACTGGTTGGCCCAAGTCAGAGCAGGGACACTAGAAAGAAGGGTTTGGTTTTAGTAGAGAAAGCCAAGATGACCATGATTTTTATTTTACCTGTCTCCTACGATCCTTCTTACCTGTAAGGGGGTGGAATGATGCTTCCACATGTCATGTTTATTGGCTTTCTGAAAAAAAATTGGTATGCATAATGTCCATGTTTTGACTTGTCTACTGGTCTGAAAAGAGGCAGCGGATTGCCCTGCCACCCTCTATATATCTCTTACTCCGAAGTTTTTCTTACCCTTTGCTGTCAGAAATAATTACAGCCTTTCTATCTGAGAAAAAATGTATGCATTAACAAAAACCCTGTCTATCTTGTAAAAAGCACAATAGCTGGATCCATGTTACAGCTTTAGTTTTGACCCATAAACATCTGTCATGGTTCCTGTGTAGAAGAGAGGCCACACAGACATGAGGCTGTTCACTACTATTTGCTTTGTCAAATGTATTTCATTATTGCCATTCTGAGAAGACACATTGATAACCTCACTGTTTACATTTGTTTACAACCTTTTTGATCAATAAATATAGTTGATGTGAGTATTCATTGCCAGCCAGAGATAGGATAGATTAGAATAGAGAATATAAATGCCTCTAATAAATTGCCTTGCAAATGGGAGTAATATTGAGAACAGCATTAGGGAACCATTTTCTTATGTTTCTAGAGAATGCTCCTGTGTTGTGTGTCAAAAAGGGGGGAAATGTGAAACAGTGTAAAGCCATACATTTAAACTGTAATTTTATTAAAAGAAATCACAAGAGTACATAAGATGTAGGCCACAAAAGGAGATTGGAAATAGTGATTTGTGAAAGATTAATTGTTTTCATTGTCCTGTAGCTACATGAAGCAATATATTTTAATTGACTGGATCTGAGAACTTACTTAGATTTCTCCTCTTCTTCTACTCTCCTTTTAATTGCAGCGTCATCACTCTTTTATGAGGCCAAAGACGGCAGGGTACCAGAACAGCTATGAAGGAAATACTTACTGTACATGCACTGTGAATAGGCTTCAGCCACTGCTGACTCCTCTATTCCAAGTTGTACAGTAAGAGTTCTCACCCACAAGATTTGTAATAAGCACCACAGGGGCCATTGTGAGGTCACAGAAAACCTAAAATATACCAAAACTGAAGCATAGCAAGCTACAGGTTCCTTAAGGAAAGAAGAATTGAAGAAATAAGAAAAAATATTCTGTGAGGGACCATTCCACCAACTAAAACTAAAAGTCTTCCTTCAAAATTAAGAAGTGGAGAGACAAGTAAGCAAATGTATCTCAAACGAGTTGGGCAAGCTTGTGTTGAAAAGGGGTCTGTATTGTGTGGAAGCCTGAACCTCTGATCCACAGCAAGGATCATAATTTCTATGTGAAAAGTGGAGAGAGAGAATACTCTAAGTCCTGGCAATTGCAATTTGATTGAATGAAACATTGAAATAAATAGTATTACTATCAACCGTCCCTAAGCTTTTTTTATTTCATGAGTTACAGAAGAAGCATGTTTCCTGATTAATGTAATATAAAGAGTCAGTTATTCTATATTTATGTAGATTTACATTTGAAGGTGTCACTTTCAGGTTTCACCCTCAGCCAGCCACCAAGATACAGCAGCATTCACCTTTCTGAGCTACCATTTCAAATCTTTCCCTCCCTCAGATTACAGATGGCTCAACTTTTTTGCTATCATAAATTGTCATTTTGTCATAATTCTCATTAATACATCTTTACTAGTGATAGTAAAATACTGTAGGGAGCATTAAAGGAGATGTCAAGGAAACTTAAAGCACTGTGAATGTGGGAACTGAAAAGGAGCTAAGAGATACCCTACAGAGGTAGGCACAGGAACTTGCAGAGATGTGTATGCTTCTGTGGAAGGGATGTAAGGTGCAAATCTCTACCAAAAACTTAATTTTCTAGTTGTCCAGCTACTTATTGGACAAATTTATCTGTAACCAGCAAAGACAGATTCAAAAGTTCACTCAGAGGTTGTCTGGCATCCATTAGCTGTTGAAATATAATATTGGTACTCTTTTAAATCAATTTTTCTTTAAATTGAGCTATTTTCTGCTATGAATTGTTAAATAGAATGGGTGGAATTTCCATTACAGAACTAAGCTAACTCCATGTTTAAGTTCCCAGCTGCACCACTGATTTTCTGTATTCTGTGAGCAGGTAGACCAAGCTTCACTGGTCTACCAGTGAAGGAATTGGTTTAAATTTCACCTTTTTCCCCATGTAGATGGAGAAAAATATGTTGGCATAAGCTGTTGTATAAAATAAAATATAATAAACGAGATCCAGTTGGATTAAAACATGTAACTTATCCCATATGTAAACCACAGCATAGTTACGGTTGAGGTGACATTACGTTGCATTAGGCCCATATCAGCCAAGCCTGATCCAGGTCAATCTCACTCAAAATTAAACCTTATGTAGACATTTTAAAAGCCCAATGATAATGCTTGGTAAATCAATGTGTGTTCTGAAACAGAAAAGAAAAGTATTTCAAGTACATTTTAAGCACTATGTTCTCATTTCCCTCACTGAAGTCAGAAGTGAAAAAAGCACCTAAGGTAACAAAAAAATTTCATCAAACCCAAGCAAGGTGTTTTCTTTCTATTTATTCTTTATCAGATTTTTTAAGATTATTACTAGTATTACCAAAAATGAATTTTGTTAAATGCAGTACTGAAACATGGTTTTAGAATATGTGATTGAAACAGTACTTTGAAAACACCAGAACAAAGCATTTTCATTTTTCGAAACGAATCTCCCTTTCACAATCACTTTCAATCAAGCCAAATCTGTGATTTTCCTATGAAAGAATTGTCCTTGTGAGAAATGGCCGCTACCTGCACCCTTCAGCACTCAGCTGGGCTGGAGAGAGGGAGATCTGCTGAGCCTTCACGGGGTAGCAGGTGACATCAGGGCCCCCGTGAGCTCTTCCCACCATGAAGAGGGGGCAGTGAAGTGATTTAGTTCTAGACCAGGTCTGTGCTGGAGGATCAAGTGGGCATAACCTGCCCCTGACCACATAGTTCTACATACATGTGTGTTTGTGTGTATGTACATGTGCATGCTTGCACATACATCCACGCATATATATAATCTGTATGCATGCACATGTACTTGCACATACATGAGTGCTATTGCTTCAGCCTTATTTGCAGCCAAGACCATGACAGAAGAATATAGTGCCAGGAAACATAGTGATATCTGAAAATAAAGTCCTACTACCAATAGACGCAGCAGAAGTAGATTATCTCGCATGAGTTTCCATGGTAAACTACATTAATGAAAAATGCCTCATTTCTGAATTGCACCACAAGAGAGCAATTGTAATGGAAGCAACAATGAGATATGTAGGTGATAATATTCTTCCTCCTCAGTGTAGCAGAATGGGAGGAGTATATCCCTGTTGTGCAGTAAATGCCAATAGGTGTTGCCAAAGTGTTTATTGTTCTAAAACCCTCAGGAAATTTGGGTAAAAACTAAAGCCAATTTTTCTATTGGATCATTCAGGGAAATGAATGTTCATTATAACAGAGAGAAATGAAACAATGCAAGGCCATTTTAAATTTAAATATATTTTAGCAAGTAGAGCAAGAACTGCCACATTATTCTCTCGGTAGGGTGTGAGCTGCTGTACCAGTTAGCATCTGTTCTTTGTAATTCCTCCAGTCAGAATGTGATGATTTAGTAAACACACAAAATGCTGTACTTCTGCAAATTATCATTTTTCCTGAGGTGTTTGTTTCTAATTTGTATACAGTAGATGGCACTGGTGGAATAAGAAGTTATGATACATGGCAACTGGTAGAAGCTCTACAGCCTCCAACATGTTCAGTCCGGTTTTGAATGTCTGCAAGGATGGAGATCCCACAAACTACCTGGACAACCTGTCCCGGTATCTAACCAACTTTACAGAAAATTAGTGTTTTCTTACGTTTATATGGAATTTTCTCTATTTCTGTTTGTGTACATTGTCTCTTGTCTTGCCAGTGGACACCACAGAAAAGATTC
This sequence comes from Psittacus erithacus, assembly GCA_009867235.2. Taxonomy (NCBI): domain Eukaryota; kingdom Metazoa; phylum Chordata; class Aves; order Psittaciformes; family Psittacidae; genus Psittacus; species Psittacus erithacus. Next base: position 11,359 of record WYDI02042008.1, read on the forward strand.
TGGGTCCCTCTTCTTTGCACCCTCTCTTCAAGTGTTTATACATGTTGATAAGATCCCCCCCTTGAACCTTCTTTTCTCCAGCCTGAAACATCCCAGTTGTCTTAGCTTCTTCTCATGTGTCAGATGCTCCAACCCCATAAACGTCCTTGAGGCCTTTTGCTGGATTAACTCCAGTATGTCCATGTCTCTTGTACTCCACAGCCGAGAACTAGAACCAGCACTACAGAAGCTCACTAGAGGAGAATGATTACCTTTTTTGATATGCCGCCAATGCTTTTCCTGATGTTGTCCAGGGGGCTTTTGGCTTTCTTTGCTGCAAAAGTAGATTGTCTATCAGGACCCCCAGGTCCTTTACTGCAAATAACTTTGCATTTGCCTTTGTTGAACTTCATGAGATTCTTGTTTGTCCATTTCTCTCACCTGTTGAGGCCTCTCTGAATAGTAGCGCAACCATCATGTCTAGTAACCAGTCCTCCAAGTTTTTTATCATCTGCAAATCCGCAGATGGTGGCACTCTGTCCCACCATCCAGGCTATTAATGAAGATGTTAAACAGTATTGTCTCCAGTATCACTGATGGCCTCAAGGCAGATACTGTGCTGCTGATCACATCCCTGGGAGACTGGTATTTAAGTCAGGTTTCAGGCCATGCTATTGTTCATTTGTTTAGTATGTGTTTCATCATTTTGTCTATGAGGGTGTTACAGAAGATAGGTTTGAAAGCCTTGCTAAAGTCAAGATAAACAACATCCATTACTTTCTCCATGTCCACTGAGCCAGTCAACTCATTGCAGAGGGCTCTCAGGTTTATGATGTACGCTTTCCCCTTCATAAATCCACGCCATCTACTCCAAATCACCTTCTTGTCCTGAATATGTTAGGAAACATTTTCCAGAATCAGTTGCTCCAACACTTTCCCAGGGTTTGAGGTGAGGTTATCCAGTCTGCAGATCCACAGATTCTCTTTCTTGCCCTTCTGGAAGACAGGAGTGACATCTGCTTTCTTCCAGTATCAGGGTGTTTGATGTTCCCAATAAGAATCCAGGCTTGTGAATGTCAGGCTTATTCTACTTGCCTCAAAAAAGCCTCATCTACTTACTCTTCCTAATGTATAACAGACACCCACCACAACATCAGTCATTTTGTTCTGCTTACTTATCCCCAGCCATAACCTCCCATCTGGCTCACCATCCATTCCAAGGCAGAGCTCCACGCACTCCTGCTGCTCTTTCACCTTCCAAAGGATATTTCCTTTTCCTTGCCATCCTGTACTTTCTTTTCTAAAGACCTTCCATCCACCCCTCCATTGCATTCATTGCATCCAGTCATGTGAGCTATACCACCATATCTCCACAATCCAAATGAGGTCATAGCCCTGCAATTGCACACAGTCCTCAAATTCCTCCTGCTTGTTTTCCATGTCACTTGCATTTGTAGTACAGGCACTTGGCCATGCTGATTTCCCCAGGAAAAGCATCCCTTCCCTCAGGTGACATGTGGGAGAGGCTGTCAGATATTCCTGCAGGGAGGTCTCATCCAGGCCTGACCCCCTCTCCATAACAGCTACTTTTAAGTAGAGGCTAGGGCCTGCCTGTGCTGCAGCCCCTGCTGTATCACAGCCATGCCTCTGCCTGGACCCAGGCCCCACCAGTCCAGACCTGGACCCTGAGCTGTGGATTGATTTCCCAGCTCAATCTTTCTGCCCCATCCTGCCCCGCCTGCTCCACTCCCTGCCTGTAGTGGCGGGAGCAGTGCCCACTGGGAAGACCCTCACCTGCCAGCCCCATGGGAAGCCCTTCTCAGGTTCCAAGTCCTCAGCACCCATAGAGCCACCAGTCCACAAGACATCCTGATAGGCTTACACAGTTTATGTTGGGCAAAATAAATTACACCTTTCTTCTGAATTAATGCAGGCACCCCCTCTCTCCCTGCTTGAATGCAACATCTCAAAATGAAATCAAAGCATGTTTCTTCGTTTTTAACATATTTTTCTCATTTCACCATTCATGAAGCACAAAACATTTACTAAAGGAGCATTCAGACATTTTTACACTACTGAACGATTGCTGGGGCACTGATACAGTTTGAAGCAATCACAGCTGAAAGAAACATGACATGTATATTAGAAGAAACCTCTTATGGCAGCTTCAGAAAGGCTGTGGTTTGTCAAGTAGGCACGTGGCCTTCCCTAGGATGACTTGTACTTTGACGCCATTGTCCCCATAATGACTACCACTGGTCAAACACTACAACAGCAAGGCTACAAAAATCCTTTGACTGAAGCCCAAACTGATTGCTGAGTAAAAAAGTGAGTCCAATGCCCTCACAAGGCTGTATTAAAAGAAGGGATACAAAGTCGTTTAAGATACTGAGACAGAAGAAAGAACATGTATGGTGAATTTTCTTTAGTGTCACTCTGAAGCCAGCAGACCTTCTCTGGTGTTAACAAAGTATACTGGAGATCTCAAATCTTATTTAATTTTATTTATTCAACTTTTACTGAAGAGGTTCTTTTCCTTTAGGAGACAATGTAAATCCCCATAGTTGTTACATAAGGTTAGCTGCAGCTCGGAAACATCTGCAGTACTCACCCTCGGCATTAAATCCTAGTTCTGAATTTTCTAGCTTTTATTAGCACTTTAAATATTGCAATCCAACCAACTTGTTTTTATTCCAGTTTTAGGTTTAATAGTTGTGTTAAAAAGGAGAAGTCAAATGGAACCTTTCGGCTCCAAGTACACTTTAAAAGCATTTTGATAGAAGAAGATATTAAACAAGTTACAACTTTCTATTCTGATATGCCATGTGTGAATAAAAGAACAAAACCAGAGCAATTTTCTAGATACCTGGATAAAACACAGTTGTAATTGTCAAATATTCTTGAGAGTACTAAGTCATTTAGTCAATCCAGGGAAGGGGAAAAAGGGCACTCTGAGGACAGCCAGTAATTCTTACATATACTCTAACACTTTAAGGGTTTTTTTCGTGCACTATACACACACTGCACCAGCTTGTAGTAATTTCCATTCAGCTTTTGCAGAGGATACACAATTGACAGGTCTGGGAAATCAGGCCTAGGTCTTTATTCTCTGCTGGACTTTGGGACTGCAGAGTCCCATCTTCCACCTCGTTGTATGCCACTGTGTTGAGTAAAGAAGTGGGCAACCTATCAGCTTCCCTAATACTCTGGTGACAAGTAACACATGTATTATTTCCCCAAACACTGTTTTGGCAGTTACTTCATTAACATCTGCTGCCCACAGCCAGGAACAACATAGCCTCCCTGCAACAGATGATAGCAGCAGGCAGCTTGTGTCTTCACCTTCTTCTGAAAGTTCAGCTCCCTCTATCTGCTTGAGGTCTACAGCTTAGGGCAGTGAAGAGCAACTACCACAGAAAAGGGGAGAGCAGAACAGTTGTGGTCTGTGTGCTGGTGTAAAAAGAAAAATGATGTTTCGCTGACCTTCTTCAATGCTTCAGTCCATTCTCCTGGAGAGGGTCCAAATTTTCAGAATTCATGGGAATAGCTGGCATTGCAACAGGCCTGATAGATGTAACAAAGTACATTAAAATTTATACCTAAGCCTTGCTGAAAAACTGATGAGTTGTGAGAAGGAAAGAAAATGGCAAATGGCAGTGGAGAAAAAGGAAAAATTTAACTAGGCTTCTATTGTAACATACTACAAAAGGCAGCTAGCTTCTCTGAACTTTGGTGTAACAATGTCAGGAGAAATGTAGAGTTAAAACGAACAAGAAAATGGCATCAAGTATAATCTATTCCCATCCTTGCAGTGATAGCTGGCCCCCATCCAAGGCTTTCACACGGAGCTAAAGAATCCTCTCCTCCTCAGAATGAAAACACACAGTAGGGATGTTTGGTGATACAGATGAGAAGTGAGCAAAAGAAGGAAAATAGCTTGAGGTATTCTAAATTCTTCTCCAAAATATATACCCAGCAGGGATGAGTATGAATCATCAGTCAGAAAGGCACATAAATTATCATCCTCCCTGTGCTGGTTTTGTTCCACTAGCTTTTATATTTGCTGAAGGATTATTTTGTTTTGTTTTGTTTTAAACACCAGAGCCATCATTTTTTGCATGTTCACTTCTTGGGTTACATTCAGTCTACAGAATTTACTGAAATACAAGCCATACAAAACAAGTCATTCTTTGTTCACCCTCATAAATCATTATACAACCAAATCATTGCCCCTACTGCCTGCAGGTGACTGAAAAAATTAGTTCTGATGCTGAAAAGATTATGACAAAGAATAGGGCACTAAAACGTTCTGCTTAAGAAAACAGAGCCTGATGTGGAAAAAGAAACGGTTAGCTTCCTCCCAGTTAACTTCTGGGGCACAGAACTCTAGTTCATCAATTTGAAGCTGACACTTAGTGTCAACAATTTGCAAACTAAAGTAGGATTCATTTCTTCCAAGAAGCAGGAATGAGAGTTTTGCAAAAGAAATGAGATTCAGATGTCTGCACTTTTTGCTCTATGCCGTGTACAGAGTAGGATGCCACACTGGAGTAGTACAGAGCATTCACCATCTGCTGTTGGCTGAACTCTCACCAGGACTGAATTTCTAGTCACTAGATTCCTGCATTTCCAAAGTGCTGGGATATCCTGATAGCTCATTTGTCTTAAGCAGTGTGATATTCAACACTCCATCATGTAGAAATTACCCATAAAATTTAAGAATGAGCTCCAATATGATGAGGCAGGTGCCTGCAGTCTGTAGAAAAAGTAGATGGGTTATATGAGCTTTGCCAACAGCCGATCCATGGAGTGGAGCAATATATAAACTATACCATGAGCAGTGCCAAGTGAGAGAAACAGAGACTTTTGCAGAACTTAAATTTTGAATGCAGGCATATGATACGGATTCAGTGATGAAAACCATCTTTTGCATTGAAGTACATAAGTTACACACACGAAGACCCATGATGTCTTACATATAAAATCTGCCCCTTGATGAGAAAGCTAGATTTCATTCTTATTGAAAAGAGAGAAATAAACACTACCGGAAAGATTAATTTGTCTGCTTTTAGGTATCTAAACTATGTAGTCATTGAGATGAAACAACTCACAAATCACATTCTAGGCATTCCTATAGATAGTTTCTAGACAACTATTCAGAAATAGACTTTTTTATTCTTAGAATCATAGAACAGTTTGGATTGGAAAGGATCTTTAAAGGTCATCTAGTCTAACCCCCCTGCAATAAGCAGAGACATCTTCAACTGGATGAGGTTGCTCAGAGTTCTGTCCAGCCTGATCTTGAATGTTTCCAGGGATAGGGCATCTACAGCCTCTCTGGGCAGTATTTCAACAGATGACTCCCATTGCCATTGGCTTTTCAGGTTGAAAAGATAGCCATGAAACAATTTGTCTGACTTCAGGAACAGATTAATTGTTAGAACATTTACCAGATCAATAGGAGACTTGAGTCTCATTTTTCCCAGGTCAACCAGGGTTCAGGTTTGTAATTGCCTATTGGCAGAAAGGAACTTTAACCCTTCATCTCTTAGTACAGGTGGGCCACTGTTGAAGCATGTAACAGGGAGTAACCAAGCAGCAGCTCACTGAAGTGGAATCACAGTCATCTGGGTTCCTGTCAGCACTTTCCTTAGTGAAGCAATCATCATTAAAAAAGGGCAACAAAACCTAAAGCCAGATCTAGGTCCTCTGTTTCCTTGGCAAAAAAAAAATAATAACAGTGCTGGCGCGCAAGAGACTCCTAGCACACTCTTTTGGCCTCACTGACTCCTACATTCTTTGCTGACCCTGAAGAATGAAGAGTGCCTTTCCCACAGCAAGATGGTTAAGTTCCACATTGGTTGGGCTGCATACCTCTCAGGCATGCAAGCAACTACGTCATTGACCAGAAAAGAGGCTTGTCTATTCTGCTGTCTGTTCTGTCTGATGAGGTTGAGATACGGCAATACTGACTGTTAATTTGTTAGGTATAACTAGAAAATGCTTAGAAAGACTGGAGTCTTCAGGGACCTAGAACTCCCCAAAAAGCACAAGCAGGAACTAAGTTCCAAAATGCTCAGTTCAGCCACAGTAGCAGTGCTCTTAACTATGCAGAAGTTTAGGCACATAATTTGTTTTCAGTAGCAAACTGCAGGATTTATTGTTTTTTAGGCACATAGACGATTGAGCAGATTTCTTTTTTAATTTTCTATTAGAATTAGACACTTTGTTCTTTCAAAATACACTTTAGGCACATAGGCAATATTTTCAGATTTTTCCTTTACTGCAATATTTGTACGCTTCTGTATTAAATTTCACCTAATTCCCACTGTTCTATTTTTCCTGCATGACATCCTAGCTCTGTTCTGTACCAACAGAGTGACCCACTGCTAAATCAGATATCATTAGCTCAATCCTACTTCACATGCCAAAATCATTAAAGATAATCTAAGATCTACTCCAACGCTGATTCATGAAAAATGCGTCTGGTAGTTTGCTTCAACCCATTACATCCTTTTTTCTAATGCTGCCCATTTTTGTCTTCACTTTAAACAGTTCCTTAACTATCTTAAAGTTCTTAACCTCTCACTTTCCTACAGGCATCATTTCAGATACTTTACTTATAAATTAATCTGTCTCAATGGGATTACTCCCATTTAACTTCAGATGTTTTTAGGGTTGTCACCTACAGGTGAGCAAGTCACCCCTGGCTAATCAATGGAGAGAAATAAGAACTTGTAGGTATGATTCACCTTGCTTATTTTAGACATTTACTTTAGGATGAGTTGAATCATACCCTAAAGGAACTATTTGTTTAGTATTGGCAGAAAGGTAGTAGGGGGTGACTGGTTTAGAAATTGATGCCTCCAGAGCAGACAAGTGCATTTAGTCAGATGAATCTTGTTGCTATTAAACAAATTAGATCTTTCATATATCTCTGCTTTATAAAAACTGTTATCCAAAAAATTAATTCAGTTATTCCAGCATAAACTTTCTTTGGCAAAACTTACTGCATTTTATACCATTTTTGTTTACCTTCATGTCATAAATTATTCTTTACATCAGAGTTTTATCTTTCATACTGTTATATTACACTTGGAGGTCTGTTGTTGCTCAGTACTTTCACCCTAAGTAAATTAACCTCGTGTTTTGCTTCTATCTGCAAAGCAGTTATTTCCATTTTCTGTGCATTCATTCTATGTGCTTTATTAATTTTCATTTATTATTATCTGTTTATTTATACATAATTATATACTATATAATACTGATCTGCTTGTCTTTACACTTCTATTTTACATTTTCCAGTGAAGTGCTGAATATTCTAAAAGCTAAGCCATATCAATGCCACAAGTTTGGAACACAAGAGATTCATTACTAAATGTGTTTCAATAGGATATGCTGTTCATATATATAACTCCTCAGCTGTGGGTCTTTAGAATCAAGATTCGAATAACTAGTAATGGTAATAAATGCAGTTAAGTATACATTTTATGTTCAGTGAATCACAACAGTTATCAAAATCTGTAAACATGAAAGGGAGAGAATGTACAATTACCCAGTAACACACGACCCCAAAGCCATAAGCAATCTCCACTACCTAACTTCTCTTTAATGTCAAGCCTCTTTGCAAACAGATGTACTAGAAAATGATCTCCCTGATGCTTAGTAAATTAATTTCTGTGTGACTTTATTAATACCAAATAGCTATCCTTATTAACAACATGTATTATGAATGTGTAAATATCACTCGATTGCCATATTTATCAGAAATAATAAACTGCAAATATTTAGCATAATATTAAGATCATTAATAGACTGTAGTAGGGTGGTTTTTTTCATACTCTGAACAGTCAAGAATCATGCATAATGTAATAGCATATTTTGCAGCTGGTAACAGCAGGCCAGACTGTAAAAGATATTTTAAATGTGTTCTTATTAACAAGAGAAAAAGGTCTTTCAACTGATCTGAAGCAATTTCTGAGAGAAAAGCTGAAAAGGCTATCATTATAAAATGTAATGGTAAATGGAGAATTCAGACAGAGAATGTCCTAGAAAACTGTTTTCCCCTGTATTTGACCCATATTTACTAAGGACCTGATCCGAAGCTTATTTGAAAGTCAACTGAAAAGCTCCTGCTGAAACAAATATATTTTGGGCCAGTGCTGGAGTGCAAGAACAAGGTAGTTGAAATTACCCACAGGGGTTCAGACCTGAGGTGAAAAATAAATAATGTTCAAGATCATGTATATAACTGATGTTAAAATGAGAGACTGAACTGCAAATTTTTATATGATATGGCATTCTTTTGTATTTCTTTCCCCATTCAACCACCTCAACAGCCCTCAAGGCTTTGGATCTGTAGGTGGATTCAGAAGCATTACAGAAAGAGAGAGCAGATATGAGGTGCGGCTTCCGGAGACTTCTGTAGATCCACCAGTAAATCTTAATTGATATACTGGACCTTAGTTTATTAAATACTCTAGGTTAATAACATAAGTAGTTCTTTAACACTACAGGGATAAAATTTTTATACAGGAAATTGGATGACCAGAAAGCATGGGTGAGAACGTTCACACTCAAGAAATGTGTCAGAGCTTCCTATGGGCAAAAATAGAAACCAGCTCGTTCACAAATGGGCTTTTTAACATTTAGCTCATGTGAGTGAGACAGTTTTGTATTACCAGTGGATTCACTCATCTACCTCACATAGACTAATAAAATTCAGTATTGATAATATTTTATTATACATATATATAAGGCTGATTTTATATGAGAGTTTAATTAGTAAAAGAAGAATTTTGCATTGCAGCAGTACTTCTTCACTACTGAATCAGTGCTCATGATGAGGTTTCCATCTACAGACTCTCCCAAGATCATCTTTGAAGTTTTTATCTTTAAACCATGCTGGTTTTGGCTTGTATAGAATTGATTTTCTTCATAGTAGCTGGTATGGGGCTATGTTCTGGATTTGCGCTGAACACAATGTTGATAACACAGGGATGTTTTAGCTATTGCTGAGCAGTGCCTGTACAGAGTCAAGGCCTGCTCTGCCTCTCACTCCACCCCCCCAGCAGCAGGCTGGGGTGCACAAGAGGCAGGGAGGGGACACAGCCAGGACAGCTGATGCCAGCTGACCAAAGGGATATTCCATACAACATGGTGTCATGGTCAGCATATACAGCGAGGGGATGTTTGGGGTGACTTTTGTCTTCCCTAATAACCATTTACCAGTGATGTAGCTCTGCTGGCCTGGAGATGGCTGAACACTTGCCTGACCATGGGAAGCGGTGAATGAATTCCTTGTTTTGCTTTGCTTGGGCACATGGCTTTTTTTTTTCTCTATTAAACTGTCTTTATCTCAGCCTACAAGTTTTCTCACTTCCCTTATTCTCACCCACATCCCATCAGGGGAGCAGTGAACAAACAGCTGCGTGGTGTTTAGTTGCTGGCTGGAGTTAATACACAACAAAACTTATGCAAATTCGGTGAGATTCATCCACAATATGTTAACTAGCTAATAATGATATGTTGGCTAAATGTACATTTTTCATTCAAACTTTTATTCTCTCCTTTAAATTTGTTTTTCCTCCCTTAGTTACTATTGTCATAATTATTGCTAATGAGTTTCATACTACTGAAAATATGAATTTTTAATGTACTATCGTATTACGTCATTCTTCATATGCTCATTGTATCAAGTATTTAATATTTCAAGTAAAAAAATAAAATATTTTTTCCACTGAGAGGCTTTTGTCAGGGGCTGGCTCTGGGAACTCTCTTTGGGGGGATCTCATGCCTTAGACCTGACACATAGTTTCTAGTATCAAAGGAGACAGACTTTATTATATTAGGATTCAGCTTCTATTAATGCAAATCTCTGAAATGTCTTGGGATCTAGGGATGTCTATTTTACTTCCTGTTGACTATAAAGGAGCCCAGAACAAGTAGCTCACATGTAGATAAAGAGCTATGTGTGTTCAGTTACATGAACCCTACTTCAGATGATGTAAATTTAACACACTCTATTGTCTGATGGTCTTCTCAGAAGAGGTGATGTAAATTCCATTCAAAACTCTATTCCACATCTTCAGGAGCAGTTCCAGCAGAGAGGAAAAGAAATGAAGAGGATACTTTGTGCACCGCAAGATTTTGCAGTTCTTGAAAGGTACTATCATTTCCAGAGTGACATTGCTTGTCTTGAGAAGTTGTAAATTCTGAGACAATCGGGATAACATTTTTAAGCAGAAATTTCCTAAAGGGGTGCAATCTTTGCCAAAGGTAAGGCATATTAAAGGAGGTACTCACTCTACATAGCCTGTCAGTAACCAGAAAACTCTCTGAAGCTTGAGAACAGGTATGAAAGGAATATCAGGCAACTACCTGTCAAAGAGTCTTTGTGGTGGTTAAAGAAGACAGTTTTGTCTATATGCTGTGTAAGATCAATACTGGAGAGCATGGTATGTTCTGCCTTCCACTCATTTACTCTATACACAATAGCCTCCTGGTGCCCTTGTCCATGTGTCCCCAGGTATGCTGATCAAGCAAATATGAGAGACAATGTAGGCTTCTGAATGATCTGCAGGGTATCTTCCACTGAGTTCACACTGACTGACCTGAATGACTCTCAGATTTAGTCTTGACAGTTTGACCTCAACACATTATGTAGACATATTTGGTTGTGGTCTGGAAATGAATGGCTGTTGGAAATGTTACTCCTTGGCAGTGTTCCCGCTGCAGAGAGAAAATCCCTTGCCTTTTTAGGAGTTGTGTAGGAATAAATGATTGTGACCCAGTGATTTAGATCTAAATCAGACCTAAACTTAAAGGAGGGTAATAGCAAACTTACAGCTTAGTCTCTTCTGTAACTTTAAGAATATTTAGTAGAGCGACTTGCTGAGCACCATGCTATATACTTGAGAATCAGCAACAGAAATGTATTTGAGGGCTCATATGGATAACACAGCCTGGTTGAAAGTCTAACATGGTCCATTTTCACTCACCACAGTGGGCAACACTGTCAAAATAGCATTTCAGTTGCTGGCAAGAGCAAACAAACACTTGTCCTTTTCTCTTCTGTTCTTTTTCAGTTTGTTTTGGTTTTTTGTTGGGTTTTGGGGGGGTTTTATTTTGGAGGTGGGGGGAGCATTCTCTTTAATTTAGAGTATGATAAAGGGCCTGGGCAACATTTTCTGGATTGCTGTTAATGCAGAGTGGAACTGAGAGCTAGTTATAGCCCTTGTGACTTTAACCAGCCATTGTGATTGAAGCAGAGACCTTCTTAATTCATTCTTCATCATCCCATAGATGTTTTTATTTTACCTAATTATGTGTGACTGCAGGTGTCAGTCTTTATTAATGTGAATTATGTGCTAGGGAAAACATTACAAGAGCTTTGAACACAACATGTTCTAGACAGGCAATCTATAGAGCCTTTTATTTGCTTGCTCTGTGTATCACTGGTGGTTTAAAAACTATACAAAGAAAAATAAGATTTTTTTTTATAAATCAAGCTTCATTGTTTCTATGTAAGCATGGTGCTGTAAGGCCTGAAACAGAAGATAGGTGAACTCTGTTAGCATCTGTTGTGTAGCAAGGGTTACATAGCAGTTATTGTGCAAAGTTGGAAGGGTTTTCTAGTAAAAAGAGCCATACTGTAAAGCTAGGGTAAATACGGAGTTTCTACACTAGTGAAAAGGTCAGGATGCAAAATTATAAGGGGGATGAGCTATCATACAGATTAAAGATGTGGCTTGCAACATGGGATTGAAGAAGACAGGACAGTGCTCTACACAGCATCCTATAATGAACTGGGTGATGATCTCACACCTCCACTTGTGCCAAAACATGTTGTGTGGATGGTAGGATGGTAGTATCCAGCTTTTCTATTAGTCCATCACTGGAGAGATGAGGACTTACACTGCATTGTAGATATCTAAAGTGGAATCAGATGACTACTATCCTCCTTTTCACATGTTTTTCCACTTTTCTTCCTCTCTCCAATTTGCTTCCCCTTCTTTCATGATAAAACTCACTTACTTTGTCAATCATTTGATAGTGAGAAAGTATCACTCTCAGCCAGCTTACTTTTTCACATTTCTTGGACTGATGTCTACAGAGAAATCTAAAAGTTTACTGTGGTTATTTCCATTGAATCAAAATCTGGGAACCCTTAGAAAAACCATGTTTAGGGTTAAGACAGAGCACATTTTGTAAATGTACAATATATTTCCTTGTATTCATTTATTATGTGTTTTGTTCTTCCTGTAGACTATAGGAAAAAAACCTTCCAATGCAAATCTTTTCCCTTAAACAATGTGAGACTGATTTTGCTTATATTCAGCTTCTGTCAGTAGCTGCAGCTGCCAACCCTCACAAAATGCAGTAGCAGATACCCTGCCTCTTGGGCAGCTTTTGTATGCTGTTGTGTTATTTATGATCCATATACCATGTTGATGAAGAGGACCCTGTTCTATTTATAAGTGCAAGCAAAATTCTCCTGTTAAATTCTGCTGATCCTTCAGCACATCTGTAGCTGTGTTCTCCAACAGGCAATCAAATCCATCAGCGATGAATGTGAACTAGCCCTTTGCAGCAGATACACGTAAAACATATATGGAACACCAGAAACTTTTTGTGGCAGCTGTCTTGTTTTTATAACAAGGCATGCAGAAGGTAAAAGTGCCTTCCATGTTTAGCATTACCTTTTCAGAAGTCAGCTACAGGCTGTTTCCTACTTACTGCTTCCCTTAATATCTCTAACCCTATGGCAACCAATGAATGAGAAACCTGGTGCTCCAGATATGCTATGCATAATGCCTTCTAGCAAAGAGTTAGCTCAGATTCACTGCTGACAGTTGTGACTGTGTATCTGTGAGGGCCCTCATCTGCTATTACTAAAGCAAACTAGTGAAATGCGGCACAGGTCAGTGAGAGGAAAGACAGAGGTAGGCACTCTAGCTGTCACATAGCATTTCTTTTGGTGTACTAACTCACCACGATCACTCTTCTGTCTTAAGAACAAGAAATGTTTGCTGCCATGTGTGTTCTGTTTTTCTGAAGATATCAGTGCACTTCTGGAGCTCTAAAACACAGCTACCACCAGGAAATACTTTTGTTGCTGGAGTATCTCAACTGTAGCACTGTTTGTATTGTTTAGCATCCCCCACACACCAACTATTCCTTTTCCTTGCTTCTCTACGGCATGGCTAACTGGACAACTCTATTATGCTAGACCACTGCTACAAAGACTTTCCTGTTATTCAGCAGGATTAGCTTTAATATCTACCAATGGGGGAGAATCCGGTGGCAGATTAATATGATTCTGCTGCTAAAATGATACTGCATACATTGCTGTAAATAAAATTTTACCTAACTATGCTCCTTGCCACCATCTAGTGGGTGGCTTGACATTTGTTTATCCCTATAAATACTGGCTTCTCTTTTGGAAGAAGCCACAGAAACACTTTGCATATATGCCATACGTAAATGTACTTGTCAAAAATAGCTTCAATTCTAGTGGGTTCAATAATATATCTACTACATGTTTTCATCATCAGTATACTGCTAAGATTCAAATATGAAAAGTCTTTGCTAAGTATTTAGTTTATCAAAGCTGTCTTTGAAAACCACAGCCCACTGAAATCCCATAAGAACATATGCACTGGTTTTAGATGGAGCAGGACTTGCCCCAACTTTGCCTTATACTTTTATAACAAAATATGGACCAAACAAATGTATATGTATATACAAAGAGAAACTATGCCATAATGCCTTACTCAGATCCACTTCTGACCTCAATCAGTCAAAACTGTTCTCTGGCTTTTCTTACATTTGTGAGCATGTTCCCCGACAGACCTTCTGGACTTCTCCTAGACTGAAAGATTAACAAGACAGAAGAAAAAGTGGATGCAGTCTTAAGTATATGCTTACTGTGCAACTAAGTGTTTTGCTCTGCTGTCTAGCCACAATCCTGTTCTCCTGTTACACCAACAAGTGCTATCCCTACTGCAGATCTTCAGCTGGGTCTAGCAATACAAATCCAGTCCTCGAAAATCGTAGCCACTTGTGTAATAGACATTGCATTCTAACAGCCGCAAAACTTCCACTGTCTTGCAGCGAAGAAGCTTAAAATGTCTAATGTAAAAATGCCCTAGACACAAGAACTGCAGTGCACTATATGGATACAACAGAAAAGAATAGCAGTATGGTCAGTGCTCAAAAATAAAAATAAAGTTATCAGGAGCTAGAAAGTTCCACCTAACATATTCATCTTCTACTAGCTCCTCTTATCCTACTTCCCTGTGGCAATTAAATACAATTTATGCTATAGTAAATGTGCAGGCTAAATACACTCAAGACGGAACCTAAGAACAAAGTTGTACTAGCAAATCAGCAGCTTTCATGTGAGTGTTGGTATTACACCTTCAATCAATCATGAGTTACTCCACATCCCACCCACCTTCTCCTCTGAAATCCTTCACAAGACCAACGAACCAAAGCAGATTCTCTTCATCAGGGACTGTAGTAATAGGACAAGGGGTAACAGGGAATGGGTTAAAGCCTAAACAGGGGAAGTTTAGGTTAGATATAAGGAAGCTGCTCTTTACTGTGAGGATAGTGAGGCACTGGCACAGGTTGCCAAAGGAAGTTGCAAATGCTCCATCCCTGACAAGTGTTCAAGGCCAGGCTGGACGGAGTCTTGGGCGACATGGTTTAGTGTGAGGTGTTCCTGCCCATGACAGGGGGGCTGGAACTAGATGATCTTAAGGTCCTTTCCAACCCTAACTATTCTATGATTCCATAAAATGGTTAAAAAGCTGCTCCTATTCCCCTCCAAGCAGGTTTCCAGAGAAGATGTTTTGAGCAGTCATTATAGTCACTCACTTTATATATATATATGAAAATACATATGTGTGTGTTTAAGTCTGTATATAAATATGTCTGCACTCATGGTGCATTTGCAGACACTTCATTTGCTATCATCTGCTTTACCTATCTGGTACCTTATTCTCCTGTAAGCAACACACCTGAAGTACTGTCCCCCTTTGATAAGCTACGCCTTCTCCCCTTCTCGGCTTTGTGAAATTGGTACAGGTAGGGATTGCTTTGTTCATGTCATACATTACTATAGCTCTACATCAATAAAATAACTGGGGGGGGGGGGTTCAGCCTTTTCTTTATGTATGTAATGTTTGCTGATTTGGAATTTTGCTCAACTAGCATTGGCCTGAACTCAGAACAATAAAACCAGTGCAGAAAATAGCAAGCTGAATTCAGAAACAGGAACACTGTTTTCATGATCAATTCCTTTTTGTCTCTGTGTTCCTGGAAAATAAAATCTAAGATGTGCTTCTTCCAGCAGTGAGCTTATGTAAAAAAAAAAAAAAGGCAATTATCATCCTGCTGTATGGAACACTCAGATCAGAGGGGTAATTAATTTTAGGGGATACAGGAATGATGGGAAAGCTGAATTAAAATGTTATTTTTAAATACTACTGCAATATCCCAAATTTGAGGATGGATTCCATATCCATCATTATTCATACTGATAAGGATTTCATCAAGAATTCCAATTGACTTTGATAGTCTTTCTCCAGTGAGTACACACCACCACCAGCTTAAGTGTCCCTTGGGGACCTCTTATAAGAACACTTTCCTTGCCAAGATATGATGAAATTATTAATAGCAACACACATTGTCAAACAATACTGAATGAATTCACAGTGATTAGCCTTTTGCATGTATAAAAATATTAGCAAGTCAGTACAGTTTTTAGAAGGCAAAAAATCGCCTCTCTTGACCTGCTGGTCATGCTTTTTTTGATGCAGCCCAGGATTATGGCTGGCAGCTTAGGATATGGTTGGTTCTTTTGATGCTCTAGATCTCCCTTGAACCAAAACTTGTGCTAAGCGCCCATAGCACACCCTTGCAAGAACCTAAAATGCCTAAATGGAACATATGTCTGCCTACAAGATCTAGATTTACCTGCAGAAAGCAGCTCCTCAAGCAGCTGTTTTTGTAACAATCTATTACTGTTGCTTCTGTTTAAAGATTTATGAAATAGATGGTAACAATTATATTCATGTGTGTTTAATTTTCTTTGCTGCTTATAAGAGAAATAGGTATAAGAACTCTTAAAGTACACATTATATAGTAGTTTGTTTATTTAGGTAATTAAATTGTCTAAGCCAAAATTAAAAAAAAATTAGAAGACAACAATCATGACTTGGTAATTCCACAAGTTCCATAAAATACAAATATTTTTGCATAAATAGAACAACTAAATGCTTTGTGCACTGAACTTATTCCAGGTTTGCCTATCTTCACAGACATTTTTAGCACAAAAATTGAAGACGGGTTGGTGGAAATGTTAACTTTGCCAAATGAAACATGTCCAACCAAGCTTTTAGTCCTGGTTTTCTATCAGGTTGACGGCAAGACCTGGCTCTTTCAAGATATGGCTACACAAAGAGCAACTTATGCAGCACCAGCATAATTTGGCTGAGGGCTGTTACCTTGCTCCAAAATAAGCCATCCCACAATTTCAATACTGCAAAGAAACAAGATAAAGAAGTGATATTATTACTACCAATTATATAATGCCATTTTGTTGACCACATGCCGAAAAGATCCTTTATGTGCGAAACACACCTTTGGAACTAGACAGATGGCTTCATGTGAGACCTCAAGATGTTTCAAGAGCAAAACAAACCAAAACAAAGGTGATTAAAAAAGTGGATGACCCAGAGGCGTGTTAGTTGCATGGGATTCAGCATATTAGTTTTGATTTTGTGGTGGGAATTGACGGTAGCCTGATAAGGTTACTCTAATTATTTTCTACTTGTAGCCAGTGGAGCCACACAGGTGAAATTAGAGCAGAAGGAAAGTTAGCCATTGGGAAAACCTCCTCTTCTCCCATTTTCTTTCCTCCTTAGACAATCAGGACCATAAGCAGGAAGGGGTAATGCTGTAGTGATCAAAATCAAGCTGAAGCTGAGTTTATTGCTCATCTCTCAGCTTTAAGATGGATGAAGTTATGTCTGAAGGCAGTGCACATGAATGATGCCAGCAGTTTCACTGCTCAAGAAGCTGAAATCCCTTTTCCAAAATTACTGAGCGTACAACAGCATGAGAAACTGCTGCTTTAACTATATCAACATGCTTGGATCTATACAATCTTAACAAATCCTTTTCTATCTACCATTCAGAAGCCTGTAGCCTTTTAAAAATTATTTTAGAAATTCTTTCTCAAAGTTGTTGGATTTCTTATTTCCAGGTTGGATAAATACTTAAAATAAATTTTATCATGTATGAGCCAGCCATACTTTACTACTTAAAGGATTTGATACAGATTATGACGCACCATTCCAGAACAAGTCTTTGTGAACTTAAACTTAAAATAATGGTTCCTGAAGGAATTCTAAAATCAATGGCATGAGCACAAGTGAGTTGCACAAAAAAATTTTATTATTATTGCAGCCAAAAGCTATTTATCTTTTGCCACGTATTCAGGGGATCAGAGCTGCATGAAAGCAGACATTAAAAAATTCATGTTATAGAACTTTCTGGGATAATAAAATTGGAATTATTATCTACTATTATTATTGCCTTGGGTCTTAATTTTTTCTCGTGTTCTATTTTTTCTCTTCTCTCTCATTCTGCTGAATAGAGGAGTTACAACTCTTATTCATGTTTCAGTATACCATTTGTTGACTACTGCCCAGTAATTCAGACAATACAATATGCTAATAGAACACACAAAGTAATATACTTTAAAAAACATTTCCAGAATATGAAGTTTCAGTATCAGTTCTCATGAAATCCAGAATTTAAGAGTAGCAATACAACTAAAACCCTGTCTCATTTTGGATCAAAGAAGTTTAGGGGTCTGATATTAGGCTTTTTTTCTGCATTTATTTCTGTTGTTAGTGAGCACCATGATAGTCTTGTAGGAACAGCAAAGTTCTTTTGGAATAATTTGCTCCTTCAGAAATGTTTGTTCATTAAAGCCACATAAAAATGTTTTCTGACTTCTCTCTCTAGTGTTGTACTGAAAGATAATTTAGCCAAGTGAGTATAGGCCTGTGTCTTACGTCACACAGACTTCTGGCATTTGAGCTCAGGGACATGACATTACCAACACCTGATCCTGTGAAACACAGCAAACTTGCTCAGAGACAGCTCATGTCTTGCAAAATGGTTTCCAAACTAATTGCATTTGGAAAAGGAAGCTTTAGAAGACAATGTGAATGTCTGTAGATAGGGCTCCACTTCTGCCTGGTTCTGATCCTTCTCACTGAAGTGTTTATCTGCTTTTATACAACTACTACTACTGAAGTCAACACATACAAGAGCACTTGGCACTTTTCAGAACCACCTCCTCAAGTGGATACGTAAAAAACATATAGAAGTTCCAAATGCATGTGGGATATCAGGGGCTATTTAAAGCCACAGACACATCTCTATTAAAAATAACCAATGTCTGGACTATGTTGGACAATGTCCTAGCATGCAGGCCACTGCATCTGTGGAAGAATTTCTTGAAGTTTCTGGCTGACTTAGAAGGGAACAAATACAAAAGTGAGAAACAAGAGTGGAATGGCCTTCCACCGAGGTGCAGTCAAGAGATCTCTAATGTCTTTGGATTCTGCCCGAAGGTTTCTGCAGAAGACTTGAAAGAGACAAACTTGCTGAAAGCTCTCCATATATTTGCCTCAGGGAGTGGGACTGGAGCACATTGTTAATATTTTTACTTACAGCTTGCAGACTGGAGCCATTTCTTCTTCTTTTTGTCTTTTTTTTTTTTTTGACATTAAGCTTTTTTTTTTAATGTGTTAAAAAATGTAAGTGTAGGCAAGTAATATTTTTCTTTTTCTTTCTCAGTAAATAAAACTGAGTAATTGCAAGAAATGTGTATTATTAGGCAGGCCTTGATTTGTGATGCACTGAGCCATCCATCTTTTGCTGTGGTTACAAGAACAACCTGCTCTGGGTAAGCCAATACATGATCCTGTGGGGCACCAACTCTTTTTCAGTCACTGCCTGCATACATGGTGCTACTCTGATATACCCTGGGTTAGATGAAAGCAAGTTTACCCTACAGTGAAGTTATCTTTCCTTTATTATCCTGTTGCGGAATCTATCACAGTCCAACAATTCCACAATTGATTTGCTGGCAGCTGAGCCCTGGGGCTTGGGATGTAAGTAAGACTCAGAATGAAAGTGAAGTGCAGTGCAGCAGCCAACATTGAGTGCAGGTACTCCATCAATTGACCTGATTTCTGGAAAATCTGCTTGCAACCTTGAAACTTGCTTGCAATTACAATCTTTGCAATAAAATATTAGTCTCCATGGTAATGATAAGTGCTTTCCTAACTTATTTAGAAAAAAAAATGTGATGAGATGACAATGTCTCTGAGAAAATTAAATTTTCAGTATCATTTCACAGTTGGACAGCTTCCTGCAGACTTGTCGACAGATTAGTAGCATTCTTCCCATTTTATATATGGAAAAACTGAGTAATTAATAGCCCTCAGGCCTTCCTTGCAAAAAAGAAGATTTAATGAGCTCTGTAGCAGTACCAGAACAGAAGAGCACATAAACAGTTGCTTGTATCCATGCAAAAGAACACTGCCAATGAAAGGATGGCCCTGCCTTACTCTTTACAAGATCTACTAAATGTTATTAAACAAATGCTGCTTTACCTATTTAAATGTTGCAAAACTGTGTGGCACAAATAATTCCGTCTTTCATGCGTCTTTGTATAGTATCTATCACAACGGAAGTCTGACCTATATGCCCTAGCTTACCAGGGCAAAAAAAAGAACCTAGTAGGCAACAGAAGAATAAGAAAAATGTGACAGTCTCTGTACAAAGCCAGGTGCTCAACAGGCAAAATATTATTCAGGCCAGCTTATGAATGAGGGGCTGGCTTAGAAGCCACATGAATAGGGTTCTAAAGCTGGTGGTGAAATCTCTATGAATCATTTCCTGACAGGAAACAGTCAAAATAATAGACAAATATCTTCAAGTGAACCACAGAACTGAAGTCAGGGTGGAGAGAGAGAAAAGAACCATCTTTTTTTCACCCTAGTTAAGACAGCTAGAGAAAGACACAAAATTGAGACTATGGCAGCCTGCCCAAAGGTGTCCTATCAACTCTCCTTTCCAGGAGACAAAAAGCCTGATGGGGCTCCCCTAGATGGCGAGGAGAAGGAGGGGGCAGTTTGTGTCCTATGAAAATGTTGGGGATTTACCTTTCTTCTGTCAGCTCAGAAAAGTTTTCCCAAAACTTTGAAATTCCTCATAGGAAGGAAAACTTCATATTATAACCAGCTCTATTGGGTTCTGTTTCTTGTTCTTGCCACTGAATTGCTGTGCAATCATGGATAAGCAACTTTATCTCATTATTCCTCAGGTTTTCCGCCTCTAAAGCAAGATGCTTTCCTTTGCCAAGCAGTCTAGATGAAAGAAAAGAGATAAACTTTTCCTTCTTAAGTTTCTTACACAGCCATAATTATCCCTGGGCAGAAAGGAAAGAAAAATGTTATTTACAAATCACAGCTGGAAATTATCTAAAAGTAACCACTCTAATTATACTCCACAGTAACTCATATGTTTTAAATTTCTCAGTGCTTTCTTGGGTAGAGGCTAAAATGCAAGCCTCACTCTACAACCTCACGCTTACAGCCACACCTGTCTATGGAACATGATTTCAATAAGAAGAACAATTTAATTTCACAAATACCAGTAACACGAAAAGTTTAAATTAATTTGTGCATTTTATGGTAAGGTTACTGTCTGATGTCCTGGTCTGCAGCTTGATGTTGTCTAATGGCTGCTTGTTGGATCATGCAGCTCATCAGCTTCGCCTCAAACCCTGATCCAGTTTTAAGATCTTCCAATACAGATTTTGATTTATGAGTTATAAACTGGGTTCATATAAATCATGCACTTTTAGCTTCTCTCTTTTTTTTTCATTATATTATGAAGTATTTCATTGTATGTACTTTCCCAGAGTTCTCTTATCTCTTTTAGGGTTAGCTTCAAAGATCCCTTTTTTCCCCTCCTACTTTTTGAACATAGGTCTTGGTCATAGAGTTCTTTACATGCAATGAACTTTCAGGATTTCATGGAACCCATTGTTAGGTAAGTAGGTCTGTGAAAATGGAATAAAAGACAAGGTTAGACACGTATCTGAAAAGCTAAAAATAGCTACAGAAGTAACCCTTATACAGAAAAAGGTACAGGCCCCAGTTCATTGTTTCGTATACCTCATATGATCATTTTATATTCTCAGTGCAAAATAACACCCGACTGATTTACTGTATTCAGCACTTATATTTGACTTAGGCAAATGACTGTGTGAGTGCAAAACAAAGGTCCCTTTTACTAATATTATGCAATACAAGGAAAACAAGTAATTTGCCTGGTTCTCTGACCACGGCTGCAAATGCTTTTCAAGAGAAGCTATTTCAGATGCTGTTGGGTTTTTCCAGTAGATTATAATTTCCCTAATCTTTTAATGTATTGTCTAATACAGTTTCATGCAGTTTGCAAAGAAATTCCAATAAATTTAACCCTAAGACAGATACAGCAGCCTTCAGAAGTGCCTATTTATATTTGTATATTGTATGTGTGTAGATAAAAAAGCATTAAACTGGAGGACAAAAGTCATGAATTGAAAACTGATTCTGACAGCAGAGATGCTTGGACAGCCTTTTGATTAGGAAAACACAATTTTTAAGTATAAAACTTGGAAATATACTTAAATCACATAATGTTAGCACATATAATCATTCTGACTATGTCTCCAATTTTTTCCTTATATGGCTTGAAATAATTTTAGGAAGGAAATCTGAGTACCTTTGAAAATCATTTAAGAGTTGCACTTTCTATTTTAATTTTCTTTTTTATCTTCTGCTTCTTTGTGTCAAGCACAGATAGTTATTTCCACCTCTATGCTGGGCAAAGAGAGGGTGGAGGGAAAAAACCACAGGAGAAAAGTGGGCTTTTTTTTACTTTTTCTAACATAATAAAATCTAGGCAGATGCACAGAGCGAAGCAGTTCCGGGTTACTGCTGAACTTTTGATGAGCCAGCATAACTACATCGGTACTTTCCCTGAAAGGCTTAGGTTGATTACTTATGCATAGACGGGTTTTTTTTCCTATAAAAGCTAACGCATATCTTGTATTATGCCTAAAGAACTGTACTGAAGAGTAGTGATGAGGATTCTTATGGTTCAGAGAACAACAGAGTAGCAAAATTGTTATTCACAATATTTGACCTGCTGCAACTTTTTCATTTTATATTGACAAGAACACATTTCACAACTACCTGTATAGCAGAGCATAATTCTCACTTTCAGGATTAACTACTATTTTTAAAAGATATTTCTTAACTACCTATTTGGGGGAAGGAGAGTATGTGATTAAATATATACTTTAACAAAATTTAAGACTTCGGGCCTTCAAATCTACCGAAAACATTACATGGAGCACCAACAAGTCTTTGATGGATCTGCTCATTCTCCAAACAATGAGCAAGGATATGTCTACCGCAGCAGGACAGAAGGGTCCACTACTTGACTGGAAGCCTTGATTCTAAAGAAAATTGAACTTGTAGGTTCTATCTGTCAATTTTCTTCTAATAACTTCTGACTCACTTAATCCAGAGTTGTCAAAGTACAGGGGCCTCAAGTGTGTTCAGTTCCCACATGTTTCATAAACATTATAATGGTTGTGTAAATCATTGCAACCCTGCAGACACTTTGATGGAGAGATCCAGCTATCGTTAATTCTATGTGGTGGCTGGGTAGCTGAGAAGTCTGGCCAGGCTGTTCACCGGGGAACATATTTATAGTTCTGGTCAGTCACGGAATTAAGTAAAGCTGGAACAGGTGGCAAGCCAAAAAGCAAAGTAAGGAATACAGAAGGGTCTTAATGAAGATGATATGGGTCATGAGGGGAACTGCAGTTACTAAAGCAATGAGGTGCAGGACTATGAGACAGAAAAAGCGGAAAACAAGGCCTCATTCATTTCACTCCTTTTGCAACAATCTTTTTCGATTTTGACCTGTTTCATTTGCATTTTGGTATTATGAATTATGGTCCGTCAAGACCGCAACTGCAACAAGCATATGAGTTTGCCTGTGTCTGCATACATATCTGTGTACAGACATGTATATGTACAAAACATGACATACAAACAAGCTTTCTAAGACCTTCTACTACTTAAAATGCCTTGTAGTAGAATAAATATTCCTGAGACAAGGTCCCTTGAGATCACTGAAGTACTATTAATAGTAGTAAAAATATGCATATTATATATGCAAACATTTGCATATATAATGCTTGTGTACATCCCAACTGTGCAACAGGTCGTGACCAGCTGGTTGCCTGCAGTTACATGCAGTTGTGCTCAGCGGCCAGACCTGCATTTACAATGGCAAGATCCAAGTCATGGAGAGAATGCAGCCACTTCAAAAGCAGTTACGGTGAAGACTGACAGTCTTTTTAGGCTTCTGAAACATTTTGGTTGAATCCCCCATTGCCATAGTCCCCGACATTTTATTCTTTTGTCTGCAAAGTCACTGCAATACTCACAAATGCTGATCCCTTGGAGTATGATGTGTTTTGCATACTCCTTTTTTACAAAAGAAAGATTGGCCTTTGTGTAGATCGGCACTAGCAGGCTGCTAAAAATAAGGATGCAATAGCCACATAGGTAGACCAATTTAACATGCTGAGAAAACTAGGGAACCAGGAAGTACTTCATACATACACCCTGCCAGAAACTGCAGATTAAAGGGGAAAAAAAGTGTATTTAGAAACTGTTTTAAATTGAAGAGCTATAATAACCCTCCAAAGCAGCAGAGTGGAGATAAATTATGCAACTGTAGCTGATTTGAATCAGATTTTGAGGGAACTAGGGAGCTCTCCAGAACAGGTATCTGCTCTGCAGTTCTTCACATGAATTAAAACAGAAGGTCAGAATAATAAGCCCCTCAGAAACAGGATTATTTAAAAATGGAAAATGATGGGAAGGAGGGGCATCCGTACACATTTTCTAGTTCATGAGGGTACATTAATCAGTATTGTTGTATTGACATAAGTGGTGATGAGGTGATTTAGACCATCTATGTACCTGGCTGTGCAGATACATATAAATTTGACCAGAACTGATGATATCAGCAGTCTTATGACTGCTGACGTAATGAACAAATGAAATTCCACTTATAAAGCACAGATCAAAGATGTAGCACATGTAGCAAAGAAGCTACTAAGATAAGTATCCAATGTGAATGGGCTGTTAGTAGAAATAAATACATCAGCAAACATGATAATGTCAAACCCTCTACAGAACAAAACATAACACAGAAATGTGAAAGTGACTCAACTATTAGAAGTCTGGCAACTGCCACAGGCCAGTGAGGCAAACCCCAACCTTGATTCATAGAACCTTATATGCATTTACATGCACATAAGGTAATACATGTTCGTACATAATAAATAATATAAATTCTTACATATGCACACGCTTAAGCACAAACTGAAATTCCCATTTACTTTGTTGGAATTTATAGAATTTGGAAGATTAAAATACATGATAGACAGCCTTTCCTAATTAAGGATTTTTTTTTTCTCCTAAATTGGGTCCCTCTTTTCTGAGTTGGGGCCCTTCTACTAGTAAATGCAAATTATTTAAAATGTCTATGAACACTGTGATCTCAGGAAGAGTGTTGAATTTGGAAAGACAGGAAAGATAGCTGACAAGAATTTGACTTGGTGATACTTATTGGGGGTAGTTTGGGGGGGTGTAAGTTGAAACGGTGAGACAATGTGGCAGCCATCAACTAGTACTTCCTCCTCATGAACTCACATTCCGAACCTGCCATTTTTAGGAAGTGATATAATTCTCAGCGCTTAACATTTTAGGAGTAGAAACCTAAAAAGTACGCTGTTACAGATTTTATTTTGCATTTATAAGGGAAAATAACCAAAGAATCATAAAGATATTTTTCAACTCTACCATTTTATGACTGTAAATTATGAAATACAAAGCTTACTGATTATGCCCACCTATATCACTAACTCGCGTACAAGGCCGGAACAGACAAGATAATTTTAAAGTAAAGGCACAATTTACTAGTTTGCAGGTCATGGTGTTGGTGTATTTATTTCAGCTCTTGTACCAAAGTGACAAGAAGCTTGTGACCACGGAACAGAGCTTTGAGTGCTTGGTGACGGCAGGCCAACGGCTTTCCACTGCTTCCCAATCCAGAAGCGCTTCAGATGTTTTGTGGAAGCTGTTGAACAAGCGTAAGTTACAGACTACCCATTTTTAATAAGGAACTTCACGTATACTTGAATAACACACTAGCCGGGAAATTGTGCTAGTTCAGCAGCTGCCTCACAAGCAGCTGAGCTGTCCATGTCACAGCAGCAGATGTTTCAAATTCGGTGTTGAGCAGACAAGCGTGGGTGGCAAACACTGAAGCCCTCCCAAAGCAGATTTTTTACTGGAGAGCTAAAGCCTCGAAGGAACTATAAAATAACCTTGATAATTTGACACTTGATAATGCAAACTCCTCAAAAATCTCAAATTATATGCCTCTGCCTGGCCCACGGCCAGGATTTCTCATCCGACTTCACTTTATTAAGATTTTACTGTATTTTAGGGAAACTGCCGCCGAACGTCTGGTGGTGTAGCGCAGCGTTTAATCACACTTTCAGGAAAAATCACGGTAATGAAACGCATAAATAAAGTACATCTGAAAACGTTTTTATTGTTCCCCTAGGGTATCTGCCGTGAGGGGAGCAGCCCGCTGCAAGCCCGGCAGGACCAGAAGCTCACCCAGGCAGGCAGCCCGCGGCACCCACGGCTCCGGCACAAGGCGCCGGGGAACATCCCCCCATTCCGCGCTACCGCCCTTCTTTTCTCGGCGTATTTTCGCTCCGTGAAAGGCCATCACGGCAGGAACCCGCCCTTTAGGGAAGAGCGTGGGGCTCGGAAACACGCCCTTCCCACACCCGCCAGGCTCCCCGGGACCAGGCAGCACTCGGCAAAGCGCCCGGCAAAGCGCCCAGCAAAGCGCCCCACAAAGCCCCCCACACCCCCGGCTCACCCGCTGATAACAGCCACGCGGCCGGCCAGGTGCGCGGGACAACGGCCACCACGCAAGGGCAAGGGCAGCGCCAGCCGGCTGGGAACGCGGCAGAAGCAGCGGACAGCGCCCACAGGCCGCCCCCCGGGAAGACCGCCCGTCCCCCGCCTTTGTGCGAGACGGAGACGCGCGGAGCTCGGCGCGCAGACGGCAGACCACGACCACCAGCCCCACGGCCACCTCAAGTGATCGCCTCGCTCCGCTTCCTCTGCCCGGCCTGTCGCGCGTCACCGCCGCCACCGCCAATGGGAGCGCGGAGCTGCCCCGAAGGGGCGGGGAGAAGGAGGGGTGGGGCGGAGAGGCAGCCAATGGGGCTCTGAGGATGTTTCCCGGAGGCGAAGCCGCCGCGGCACCTCCCCCGCGGCCGCTCGGCAGGGGCCGGCTCGACGGGCGGGACAGTTTTGCACCCGGGTGGCAGATGCGGCGCGGGCTGCTTCTCCTTGCAGGTAACGCCGTGCAGGGCACCTGGCTCCGTCCTGCTGTGTCCTGTCCTGCCCAGGGGGGTTGCCCTTGCCCCGTTTGCTGGCTGGAGCATTGGTGGAACTGGCCCGGGCGGCGCGGGAGGCGGGAATGACAGAGGGCCGGAGCTGGAAGGCACACGGGGCACCCCCATGCGGAGCCACCGCCGGGACAAAAGGCGAGCGGCGAGTGGGGCAGGGCCGCCGCCGAACTCCGGGCGGGGCTCGCCCGCCCCGCAGCCTCGCCCGTGCCGCCCTCCCGGGCTGGCTGCTTCCCCGGGACGGCCTCAAGTTTGTATGACTCCGCGCACCACGGCCGCTGTGACCTGCGGTGGGAGCCTCTCCGGCGGGACACGCGGTATTGGAGCCGTGCTTCCCGCCCCCCATGCCTTCCCCGCCTCTCGCCCCGGGGGTTCGGCGTCCGGATGCGCTCCGTGAGGCCGACTCGGGGTCGCCTTTCCCTGGAGGGGCGGTGGAGCTGTCGCGTGTGAGCCCGTTGGCAGCGAGAGAGCCCTTGGTGCCGCCGCTTGGAGGAGGAGGGTGTGTGTGGCGGCGGGGGGTCGCGGTACCTCGGGAGGGATTAGAGCGCCTGGGCGGATAACGCGTTGCTGTGCTAAGGGAGCCCCCAGGGACCGGCCTCCCGCTCTGGACTGCGGGGACAGTACTGGCAGCAGAGGGACATCAGCTAAATAGAGCAAGCGTAATGGGAGAAACTTTCAGGGCAGAATTACTTTGGGGTAGATTAACTATTCTAATTGGGTAGTGGGCATCGGTGGTGTGTCTGTGCTATTATGGGCGATGCAATACCCTTCCCTCTGCTTAGCAGCCTTGCTTTTATTCTTTGTTTTCGTCAAACTAAGAGCACAAGAGCGAGTTACTTTGAGACAAGACAGGCTTTTGCTCTTGAATCGGCTGGTCTGCTTCGCTCGGCTGAGGAGCTCCATTCACTCTCAGGTTGCTCAGCTTCATGTTACTGACTGTATCTTAATGTGGGAGCATTGCTGTATAGTCCCCAAAGCGAGAAGGGGCACTGGTGTGATGGGGAGTACTGCCTGTCCTCCCTGTGCGTGTGTGTACAGAGGCGGGGAATATGTGGAGATTAGAATTCAGCGTTGCAAACAGAAAGCTGCAAAGCAATTGCTTTAGCAGCTGTAATGGTCAGGTCTGTTCAAGAAGCCAAACAGCTGGAGCTGTTTCCTAGATTGTATGAAGACATTAAATGCAGTGTTTTCAGGGTGCAATGATTGATTTTTAAAAGCCAGTAAATAAGAAGAAAGTATGAAGCAGGGCTGCTGTATGTCTCTATCATTCTTGGGGCTTATAAGTAAGCAGTTTGTATACTGCCCTCCTTTTACTGCAGTTTTCCATTTGTAACCTCTCCCCCTTGCCATTTATAGCAGCACTTGTTAATAAGACCACTCACAATACTGGTGCAATAATGAGCATCAGAGAAGCAGAGGCAGAATAGCTGTCCAGGCAGAGGGCTAGCTTTGGAGCATTGAAAGTAATCCTTCCAAGTAAAAGTGGCTCATGGGTAAACCTCCAGCCTTAGTACCGCCACACTGATGTATCACTCAGTGCTGTTGGGTTGCATGGCCTTTGTCATCTACCTCAACAACCTCATAAGCCCATGAAAACAGCAGTGGAATTTAGCCTATGCTATACTTGTGGTATGCAGAGTGATCTAGTGAACATTGCTTTGGTCTTAATGTGTCTTGTCTTATTGTTTGCATTGTTGGGATTTAGGGCCTAGTCCATTAGCTGCTATCTGTAAATGTGTACCTGTGATGTTTGTATAAATTCCCTGTATGGGCTATATGCAAGACTAGGTCCTTTAATTCGATTAACAGAAGAGAGTTGAGCTCTTTTTGCAATTGTTTGCAATTGATGATGTTTGTTTTTCCACACTCAGAAGGAAATTGTAGTGCTTATCATTCTCTTAAGAGCTTTATAGTGCTCCACAGTGCCTGTGATGTCTCTTTGTTATACTAGAAAAGAATAGTAAGAAACAGATATAAGTGATTTGCTCAGGGTTTTAGAATTTATTTGTGCCAAAGCTTTAGCTTAGAATCTAAGAACTTCTTGACTTTATCTCTGTGCCTTAACCATGAGAAAGTGTGCCTTTCTTCCACATTTGAAGTACAACATTATGCATAAATATGTTCCAGTAATTATGAAATGCACTGAGGGGAAAAAAAGTTGTATGAAACTTCATTCTCCTCTCCCAACTCCGCTCCATTTTTTTATTTTTAATGAAATGCAACTATAACTCTGCATTTGTATGTATTTCTTTCAGATTTGCAACCAACATAATGCTGAAGCTCCCAACTTGGAACAAGCATTTCACAGAATGGCACAAACAGAACCTAATCTGGACCATGGTGTGGCATGGTTCATCCTTCCATCATACTGGGCTAAAATGGTTGTGGCATTAATTTCCTTCCTCTGTTTTGCTAATAGCTATGATGGAGATTTTGTCTTTGATGATTCTGAAGCCATCATCAATAATAAGGTTTGTCTTTCTTCCCCCCCGCCCCATGCCATTTTGACCTAAATGGTCCTAGGAGAAGGTGTAATGACAACAGTTGATCTTAGTAGATCCTAATAGAACTTCCTTCTGATATTCCATTTTTTTTCTTAATTTTTCTTTTTTGTTTTATTGTGTGTGGGTTGTTTTGGTTTTTAAGTAAGCCTTATTTAAGGTTGCCAAACAAGGTGTGCAGCAGTGGTCTAACAAAAAGCTAGAAACATAAGTATGTTTAACAAATTGTTACTCCTAAAGCTGTTTGAATAACATGACTTGGGTTCTAGTACATAAACAAAAGAGTGAACAAATTGAACAGCTTTCTTCCCTCCCTCCTCTAAACGTGCCCCCTTTCATTCTTTTGCAAGTGAGATGCTCTGCTTAACAAGTGTTACCTTCTGAGAGGAAGGAATTCGTCTGCTTGTCATCTAAGAAAGCATTATCTAGGGTTGCGGCAAATCTGGATGTGATGTTTAGTAACATTTATTCACAGAGCACCTGTACATCAAGCCTGCCTGTAGACCTAATTTTAGGCTAATTTCTAAGTCAGTGAGCTTATGGAGTGGACTTTTCTAACACCTGTTGATTTAATAGGAGATTTTTTCATTATCTTCTCAGATAAATTAGCCCAATGAATAAACTTACTCTGGTTACAAGGTACATAATGCATCACTAAGTGATTGTAGGGTGCAGGGGTTCTCCAGCTGTGGTTTCTACCATTAAAAAGTTATAGTAGCAAGAAAAACATCTTTTTTCTTTTGCTCCTTCCCCCCTTAAAAGTTCCTGTGACAACAGTATTTTTTTGAAATAGAGGCAGAATATTCTTGTGGTCTGTCTTAAAACTGATCATACGTACAATGAATAATCCCTGAAATCAATATGCATTTCAAACAGGCCTCTAGCTGAGATTTTTTTGATTGTGAGGAGCTGAGTGTCTTCAATTGCTGAGACACTTCTTAGAATCACATGTAACAGTTAGTGCTCATGAGTGGGTCTCGGTGTTGCAGCTCTTGTGCTGTTCTGGAATGTTAAATGCTTGGCAAGAGAAGCGCAGTGTAAGAAGAATCACCCTCATCTGTTGGTGCTGTTTTCCTAAAGCTGTGGGTTTACGAGGACGATAATCTGGAAACTCATATCATTAGAAGTATACAATTCACATTTTTTTTCTCTTGCACAAGATTTAGAGGCAACTTAGCGCAATGTAGCTTTTAGAATACCACAGAATCACTGTTTCCTTAGACAAATTTGTATTATGCTTGTTTAAGTCATCATACCTTGAGTTATAAATGTATGGGGGGAAAATACATCTGCCAAATTAGAAATAAATCTCGAGGCTTCTAAGAGAATACTATAGACACTATTTTTTTTTTTTCTTTTCAAGAAGCATTATGTTTTAAATTACACAGCTCTTGGCAGTGTTTTGTTCTGCAAAGTTTTATTTTGGGCAGGATTATAATATTTTAATTTCCTAAAAGAATGTACAAAAGACTGATGTTGAAACAAGGCAGGTTGTTTTCTTCAAGTGCAATTTTAAACTTTACCTCCAAAATGTTTCAGTTTATCTATGCAACAAAACAACCTGCACCAGGATTATAGCTGTTGGCAATGCTGAGAAATTCAGCCAACTGCTTAAATAGATTAACTCATACCTAGTCTGAAAAACTGGGAGGCTTATTTTAGTTTTCACATCAAAATCCTCTATTATTCACTAGAAATTAAATGAGATATTTGTGACAGTATCATTTTAACACAGGGGCCATATGAATATATGAAAATGCAAAACCCACAAGAAAAATGCAGGGACAGTGAGTTTACCAGCTTAATGGTGAGGAAAAGCATTTAGCAAAGGCACAGTTTATTAAAAGTATAGCCTATTTTATTCCTATTCAATAGGAGAGACAGCAGGTGAGGGAATTTCGTAGATCCACTGACCATTACTATACCAGTATTTTCTTGGGTACCACACAGTGATCTTTTTTGTTAATTTATTAGCTCCCACCACCTTCCCAATCTTTCAAATTTTTATTTTCTTTTTTTTGTGAAAAATGCGATTAGCTGACCCCATGCCTACTGTATCGTGGAACATTCTGTTACTAGATTTCTATTGGGGTCCAAGGCTGTTTTCCAGATGCTTTCTTGTCATTTTAAGCAGCATTTTAACTGGTACACAACAGTGACTTTTGTCTTTATTTATTTGCTGGCTTGGCAAGACAAACAGTTGGATTAGGAAGAGTTTCAGACACATTATAAGCCTTTATACAGAAAACCTGACCTTTCTTCAAGTATTGAACTTTGCTGTGTGTAAGCTGCTGCTAATCAAATATTTAGAGATTCTTTGCTGTCTACATTCGGTTCTTAAAGAGAAAATCATACGTAATTTCTGAACCGGCATGTCTCTTAGAGGCAGGCCATTCCTGTTTTAGAGTAAGTCTACTAAGTAGGAAAACTAACATCATAAACTTTTTCTCACAGAACTTGGATACAACAGCAAGATACATGACTGAAGATATTTTAGGTCATATGGAAGTGTAATCTAATCACTAAGAATTCTGTGTATTCAGCTTTTCCTTTATGCTTCCTATGGAAGACAAAAGAAGGCTGATTCTAGAGGAAAGGGAAATCTAGCCTTCCACATCTCCAGCGTATTTCATATCTCGTTATTAAAGACACCTGTGACATAGAAGACATACTCTTAAAATTTTAATACAAAACGAAAACATCTTTTTCATAGTCCTTTTCTTTAGCAAATGTACTTTGGCAAATGTCCTGTGGACCTGTGTTGTTGGTTAGAAAAACCTGAAGTCTGAGGCCACAATGGTCACTGACAGTCAGCCCCTGTAGAACACAAAGACTTCAGTGGATGCTGGTATACAACCTTGTCCCAACTTGCCCTTGGAAAAGCAGGCTATATTGATTTATTGGGCTCCTGGTTGAGTGCACTCCAGCTCTGAGAGTCAAATTATGACCTTTGGGGTGTATGCATACCAGTAAGGAATGAGACAGGAATTTAGGTGCCTAAGGCCAAAATTAGGCCTAGGAGAAGAAAGAAATTTGTAGCTATTGCTTGGCAGTAGAAACATCTGTGAGACAGTGAAGGAATTTTGCACCTTGAAAATTCATAAGCTCGAATAGGATCCCCTGTGAGCCTTTCTTAAGGTTTTCCCTGAAAATGCCTTAATTAACAGCTGCAGTATATGACTACGATGTTAGCTCTGCTATCTTTTCTGTGTATTGATTAGTAACCTATTAGTGAATGCTTCACTTCATTTGACAGTGTGGTAGGATTTTTAGCCTACTTCTCCCTCCTGTTTTTTTAATCCAGTTGTCCAGTGCTGTCCAAATTTGATCAAGTTGGCAGTCCTGGGGTAATGGTTGAAATTGATGGTCTTAAAGGTATTTCCAACCTAGATGATTCTGTAAGTGATAGAAATAAATCCATTCTTGGGATTTTTTTATTTTTGTATGGATGAAAGTCAGAATGTGTTGAGAGAAGCCGAAAAAAAGGAGTTATTTTAAGTTCAGTTTAGCAGCAGCCAGTCATCATGGCCCAGACATTTGGCTGTACTAGCAGTTGTATGTGTTCTCTCTTGCCTTGTTAGCAGGCCAAAAATGCTAGCTAAGGATGAGAGGGAAGGTACTAGAGACCGCAGGAGGTGCTCAAAATACTGTAGAAGCAAGTGAAATGGTAGCGGCGTTTGAGAAGAACTGGAGTTAGTGATCCAAGGGTATTGTAATGTGGGAACCTTGTAAGTAGATGGAGACGTAGGAAGAATAAGACATTGCACACCAGGCCTTGTAAAATCTTTCACGGGTTTAGCAGCCTGGTTTGTCTGCTTGTGTTTGTATTTTCTTATTCACAGAATCATAGAATGGTTTGGGTTGGAAAGGACCTTAAGATCATCTAGTTCCAAGCTCCCTGCCATGGGCAGGGATGCCTCACCCTAGACCATGTCGCCAAGGCGCTGTCTAACCTGGCCTTGAACACTGCCAGGGATGAACCATTCACCACTTCTCTGGGCAGCCTGTTCCAGTGCCTTACCACCCTCATAGTAAAGGACTTCTTCCCTATAGCTAACCTAAATCTCTCCTGTGTAAGTTTTAACACATTACCCCTTGTCCTATTACTACAGTCCCTGATGAAGAGAATCTGCTTTGGTTTGTTGGTCTCGTGAATAATTTCAGAGAAGGGGGGTGGGGTTTGGAGTAACTCGTGATTGACTGAACATGTAATACCAACACTCATATGAAAGCTGTTAATTTCCTTCCTAGTGCAGTTTTGTTCTTAGGTTCTGTCTTGAGTGTATTTAACCTGCACATTTACTATGGCATAAATTGTATTTAATTGCCACAGTGAAGGAGGATAAGAAGAGCAAGTAGAAGATGACTGTGTTAGTTGGAGCTTCTTAGCTTGTCCTCTCAGAAAACAGGCAGATATTTCCAAGGTCCTTCTTTTGTTCTCTCCAAAGTGTATATTTTCCATTCAGTAGTCTAGGTTATTTGGATATTTTCATTATCAGCATGGCTTTAAATAAAAGGAAAGAGTAGAATTTCCTCTGCAGTGTTTTGTTTTTTTTTCAATAGTCCCCTACCCCACCACAACTTAAAATAATTCATTACTTTTCTGTCTTCTGCTGTAAATCTTTTAAAACGGTAGATATTCTGATTCTTGGTTTCATGTGCTAAGAATTTAAGAGAAGGGTGAAAAAAAAAATACTTGAATAGGGTCTTGTGCCAAGTAAGGCTTCAAAAAGATCT
This sequence comes from Psittacus erithacus, assembly GCA_009867235.2. NCBI lineage: Eukaryota > Metazoa > Chordata > Aves > Psittaciformes > Psittacidae > Psittacus > Psittacus erithacus. Next base: position 45,241 of record WYDI02042008.1, read on the forward strand.
AATTGTTGTTTTCTGTCTTTGGTCTCCTTGCTTTCACTAGTACTTGTGCTACTGACACTGATAGAAACATAGGTATTTGCAGCAGTTTGTAGTTGGCCTCCTTCACAAGATAACCTAGGCCTAACATCAAAGGCTTTTCACAAAACTGTAAGGTAGAGGGGTTTTTTGTGTATATTTTGTATCTCAGCTGTTTACCAGATTATCAACTGATAGGAGTACGTATAGCTGTACTAAATTTCATGTAGTTATGCCTACTTACAGAATCCAGGCATCTTGGTCTTAATGATGACAGTCATCCAAGATGTGACCTGTCGGTAGTGAGCCAAGAAAGCACCTGCTATGTCCATGATAGCATGAGCTTGTATTAGTTAGAACTTGTGTTTTAGCTGCTTTGAATAAAACAGAAATGTTAAGAATCTGGTATTTATGATGTTTCCTTTTAGGACCTCAGGGCAGAAACCCCACTTGGTGACCTGTGGCATCATGACTTTTGGGGTAGCAAACTCAGCAGCAATACCAGTCATAAGTCATATCGGCCGCTCACTGTCCTAACTTTCAGGTGAGACTTGTCTTTTTGCTTATGGTCTGAATTTTTTTTAACATATATTCACTCAATTGATAATAGGCAGGAGGCAGCAGAAAAGGGAAACAACAAAGTATCTGAAGGGTTATTGCATACCTTTCCTGGATATGATTTTCCTGTTTGTTAATTAATCTCAATCTGAGTTTTAATTTTCAATTATTTTTTTTCCCCAAAGTATACATTTTGATGTTCTGTATTGCACTGTAGCTTTCAGAGGTTGCATCTTATGCTCTTATATACCCTGGTACTAGGGGCAGTATAGTTCAGTATGTAGGTCACATCATCAGAGGCCTAAGAGGTGTATGTTCCCTTCACTTAGCCATGCTGCCACCTATATTTCTATTGTAGTTTCTGGTTTCTGCCTTCTGGTGACCTGTTAAATGGGGTTTTCTTATAAATAGCATCAATCTACTGTGGCCTTTTGCCACTTGGTCGCTGAATAATCTTCCCACCTCTTCCCTCCTTGATACTTTGTGTTTGTGCCTGAGAATCCTAGTGGGGAAGATGTCTGCCTGTATATATAACTTGCTGGTTTTCGCAAATAACTACATGTTTATGAGGATTAGCTGTGTATTTGCTTAGCTCATGCTTTTTGCACAAGGATTTGAGCAAGCAGTAAACAACGTAGAAACTGGGCACAGTAATGCAGAGAATCTTTGAAGACTCATCTTCAGGTTCTGTATTTTCCCCGTGCAGCTCAGTGTTGTGGATGGGGACCTGGCGCTGCTTCTGCAGGTGTGTCCAGTCTAGGCCAGGGACTGAGTGATTGCAGAAGCACTCCCACTCTTAGTTCTCATATTCAAGCAAAAACTTTGACCCTTGAATGCAGTATCAAGTGTTTTAAGTACTTAGCACTGTGGGTTTCACTCTCCTTTGGGCTTTCTTCACATTGTCATGAAGGAAAATATGCAACTGAATAGAAAGTGTCAGAATCTTAAACATATTAAAGCTTTCAGTGCATTACACAGCACATGCTTTCCTTTATTTTCAAGGTCTCTCTGGTCTATTCCATCTCTAGTAACCTCTTGGTTAGTTTAAAGAGTCAACTGGGATACAGTTATTACTGTATCTGAAAATATAGATGAGCATGTGAAGATGGTCCATAAAATGCTATTTTCACAAGTAAGAAATTGGTTTTCTTAATTTCCCTAAGCTCCAATTTATGTGCATCACATTTATAATAGGTTAGAGTTTTTTAATAGATTTCACACAAACCAGATGCAGACTGACCAAATGCACTATATAAAATTCCCTAGTCACACTAAGTTTCTGTATATCTCACCTACTGATAAAAGTGTATGGAAAATAACAAGATGTTTCTTCTTTCTCCCTCTCCATTTCATCAGAGTTCTGATCTTGAACAGGGTTTTGTGACTGAATTTTCACTTATACTTCCTTCTGGTTCTAATACTCATATTAAATCTCTCTGTAACCAGTCTCACAAATCAGTTACTAAGATGTGCTAGCTGACTGCTTTCTGGTTGTATACTGATTGTACCCAGATGGTTTCCACATTGCCAGTCCAAATGCTAGGACATTTTTCAGCTAGAATGTCAGTGGAAATCATAGTCTCAGTTGCATATTAATTTCCTCTTTGTGTGGATGTAATTAAAATAATTTCATCCAGTTAGTTTTGGACATGCTTTCTTTTAAGCCCAAGGGTATTCCCCCAGTAGATTTGTTTTTTTTCCACAAGGACAATCCTGCATTGCAACATTGAAGTTAGGTTGCTGACCAAAAGTAATTTCTAAGTAACCATAGGTATGATTAACATAATAGCATTAACATATCTCTTTGGAGAGGACAGATACTATGCTGAATAGGGTATCCCATATGCATACCTTTGAGTAAAGATCAGGACATAGTTTCTAGCCGACTGTATTGGCTCAGTGGTAATAAGGTGTGTGCTGGGATTTGATGGGTTTTTTTCAGCTTTTTTTTTTTTTTTTTGTGGGGGAGAGGGAAGTTGTGCTATTTAATACGATCTTGCTTAGGATTGTTTAAGTTTTCTGTTTGCATATCTTTTACAACTGATGTAATTCCTAGCTTTAATGTTCTTGTTTCTGTATAGAATTAATTACCTTTTTGCTGGAGGCTTCTACCCAGTTGGTTTTCATGTCATCAATATAATACTGCATTGTACTATCTCAGTGTTGATGGTTGATGTATTCTCAATATTGTTGGGTGGACTGCAATTCAGTAATAAAGGAAGAAGGCTAAACCTGGCTCCAAAGACATCTCTTCTAGCTGCTTTGCTGTTTGCTGTACATCCAGTGCACACCGAATGTGTAAGTACTGAATAATGAGCTCCAATGATTTATATCTTAGAAGTTCTTGACCATCTTGACTAATTAATTCTGACAGTCTTGTACTCAAATATTGCTTTTATATATTCTGAATACTTCTGTTGGCACATGTCTTATGAAAACCATCAAATGTTATGCTTAGTATGTTCAAAAGATAGTAATTCCACAGGGCTGGACCTTATTGAGGAAGATAAATCATTTAAGTATAGTAACTAAAGAAGGATAGCCCTTAATCACAGAGTTTCCCTAGTTGCTGAATTTCCCTAATTACTGTTCATTTGTGTTTGCTTTGATAAAAAACCAAAGAGATACAAAATTGGAGTAGGGGCATTATACGAACTCTGTATGTGAGTGTATTAGAATACTGCATCCAGTTTTGAATCCATGCTGCAAGGACAACATTAGGAAAAATGGAGAGGGCTCAGAAGAGCCATGAAAATGATTAAAGGGCTGGAAATCATCTCATGTCATGGGAGATCAAACTCCATGGGTTTATGTTTTAATATGAAGGAGAAGATTAAAGGATTTAATTTTTTTTATCACAGTCTGTAATTATGTATGTGGAGAACACAGATTTCATAGTAGTGGGCCCTTTAATAATGCAGACAAAAGAGTAATAGTCACTGGAAGTTGAAGCTGTAAAGATGCAGAATAAAAACATGGCATATGTGTGGCAAAGATCAAAGCCCTTGTGTGCAAATTCTAGTGAACAGGGAGGAGATAGGTTTTGTTGTTTTGTGGTTGGGTTTTTTTTGGTTTTTTTTGGTTTTTTTTTTTAAAGGCTGTCTTTTTGCACTCACAGCCACAAAAATCTTGTGGCCTTATGCCAGTGAGCTTGCTGGGTGTGGTCTCTGATTGCTTGATCTTGTAATAATGAATAAATAAAATATAAAATAATTGCAATGCAGGAGTCATTTCTCTTAGAGCTTGGAAGGACTAAGCTACTGGAAAAAGTACTAACTTTTACTTTGATCTCTGTGCTAGTAATGAACACGGAATCCTCAGTGCACCTTATATATGTGTGGAACTGATTTTTCATTTATTCACAATATGCTGTGGTTTTGGCTTTTTTTTCATTTGCTTTCCACATGATTGATGGGGAAGAGGTTATGGAAAGCTATGCCTCTCAGCTGACTGGGGACCCTGCACGTATTGGAAAACCTAGAGATGGTCCTAAGTTGTGTATTAGTAATTAGGTACCTTTTTTGGCAGTGTGGCTAACGCATCCTGTCAATCATTCTCTGGTGCTTGCTCGCCTGCAGAATAACTTCTTTGTGAGGGCATGTTGTGCTGATGTCAGAAGGGCCCCTTGTATTTTTTTTCTCCAAAACCAGTTCTAGATGTCATACTGCAGTAAAACAAGTCTTCAGTGCTTTTGATGCTCTGACATGTAAAAAGAAATCTCACTTGAGTCCTAACTTTGTAATAAATCTACTATTGACTCCTTTATCATTATCCATAATCATCATCTTCATTCCATTTAACTCTAAAAATATATTTAAATCAGCAGGCAAATGTTAGACCTTGGTCATGTCAAATAAATTACAAGTGAAGTGGTTTGCTTGCATATATGAGGTTTGAAGACTTGTGTATACTTAGGGCAAACATTGGAAGAAGAGGAAAAAAGTAGGATGCTTATATACCATATGTCTTCTAAGATCCAGGAGTAAACAAAGGCCTCTGATCATTTATGTGGTGAATAATAAATCTTGCTGCACTGAAGCAGTCATCATACTGCTATGGTTCTAGCATGAGCGTGTATCAGGCAGCATCTCCTCAAAAAGCATTCTTCATGATTTTAAATCTGTGAGTTTTAAGTATCATGACATCCTGGTTTTGAAATGAGATGGCATATTTTGACATAAAATTGTGAGGAATCTGTCTGCTTGCTGTTTTGGATTTTGGTATATACAGCACAAAACAGTCACATAAAACAGATTTTGAAAAGTTGAAAGCTTTCAGTACCTATGTAAGAAAAACAGCTGTTATTTTTCTACCTACATGTAAACATTCTTGTGGTGCAGTCTTCTCTTCTATAAAATGGTTATTCTTTGTAACACTTGAGTAATGGAATACTAAATGAAACACAGACATAAGAATATTCCTGATGGTAATTTAAAACTGTGGGGTTTTTTTTGTGTACCTTGTTACTGGGACTACAGACCTGATCCTGCATTTGAGATAACATTGTACTGTTTGAGTCATCTGAGGCCATATGTGTGTTATTAGCCTCTTAATCTCTTTGTTGTAACAAGTTGGCATTTATTTTCAAAAATGTGTCAGCTCACCTTTACTTTTATCGCATTAGCTTAGAGTAGCTCCTGAAACAGAATGACACGTCATTATTTTCACCTTTTAAAGCAGTCCACAGCCATTGAGCTAATTCTCTTAATATCTTTACAAAATAGAAAAAGAAGCAAGGAAGTTAGGTCCATGGGTTTGGATAAATAAGTTTCTCTGAACTGCGTTTAGGAGTCCAACAGTTTCTCCTTTTACAGTATCAAGTGAAGCTGAGGGTAAAGTGGGGGAGAGTTTCTTCAGTGTATTCAGTCCTACTCTTGTGCCTCTGTGCTTCTCTCTCTGATATTACTCAGTAATAGTTGTTCTGTCAGTTCATACTCAATACAAAAAATGCCCTCTCCTAAGACAGGTTAGCAAGCAGCTTTAAACAAAATGAAGACACACTTTATACTTTTACTTTCCTCTTTCTGTTCCACTCAGAATATGGGACAACTGGTGTGCTATACAAAAAACAAAGTCTGTGCTTTTGTCCCTGAAACATCACCTCAAAAAGGAAATTGAAAAAAAAAGCAACCCGGAAGTGTTCTCCTCTGCTTCCAAAAGGCCTCTATGTGCATCTTCTCCTGGAAACATGGAACTCAGTACTCCAGGAAGTAGAGCTAGACTAAAATGTAAGGGGTGTTTTCCATGATCCTTGCTCTGGGTATATGTTCTAGTGAGGTCCCAACATCAGGGCCTGTACTGTCCCTTGCCAACCCCATGTTATAATTTCCACAAAAAGTTCATCGTGTATCTGACACTTGTGTAATTGAGGAATGAAGATCCAAAAACATGTCATGCTGTGTCTAAGCAAGTTACTGTGAATAGAGTTTAAGGGCTTGAACCAAAGCTTGGTGATGGCCCTGAGAATGCTCTTGATTTAAATAGGTTGGCACAGATCAGGAGTATGGAGGTCCGAGAATGTGCTTCTCATTTTCTTTTGCATTAGTACAGCTTCTGTTACGAGATGTATTTGAAGGTATCTTTAATGCAGTCAATTAATATAACACAAAAAACTGCCAGAGGGGAGATTTTTTTTCTCATTTCTTCAGCCTAGAAGCTATTTATCTATTCTGAATGTTCAGACTGCACTTTGAAGGCTGGCTTGTCTTCTGAAAGCTGACAGTCTTGATTTGCATTTCAGCAGAGCTTCTGATTTTACTGGGGTTCAGGATGTTTGCTAAAAATTCTACTGAAAGGCAACATGATCCAAAAAAACCCAGATGGAATGGGGCATTTTTTCCAGTGAGGTGCTTCTTTATTTCTTGAAGCAGCAGTTTTTCATAAATTAAAGCGAAACCATTCACCTAGTTGATACTGAGCAATACCTGATCAAAGTTAGGATGTGGCTTACAAAAGTGCATATCACAAATCCAGTAAACCAGTTAAAGAAAAAAAGTAAAGTGATGTACCAGTATTCTTTTATACATTTCACTTTGTATATGCGTGTATACCTTTATCTCAGGTTTTCTAAGAATAAAATCTGGTAACCTGAAACTTCTCTCTCTTTTTTTTTTTTTTTTTTTAAGGTTGCTGGGATTGTTGGCAGAGCAGACCTACTGTGTGCCCTGTTCTTTTTGTTGTCGTTCCTTGGCTACTGCAAAGCATTTAGAGAAAGTAAGCATTCTGTTTGCCCCTTAAATTTTGCATTGTGTATATTTTCTGCATTCATACATTTCAGTGAAATATAACAAAACTAAAAGTGTCAGCTTGATGTGGTTTGAATTTATTAATGTTTATACCCTCATAAAATATTAAAAACAACCAACCAAGCAAACATGCTTTAGCAGGTATTTATTGTTAGAAGAGCTGGAAGGGTTGCTGTCCCTAATTCCCGTTAAACACTAAGAATTTATTTTAAGAAAAGTCTGTTTTATAATAGGCTTATCTGTTAAATGTTTTATTGTTTAGAAGCATAAAGAAATATTTTAATAAGTATTTTGAAAGAAATAAAACCTGTAAATGTATATTCTTAAATATTTTAGTATACTTTATGCCATTATGTTGGGATGGCTTAAATGGAAATGAACTTTAGGAACCTTAATTGTATTTTTAATGAATTGTACAGAATTATTCGTATGAGTAAGCCCTCTGAATTCCTGGAATATGCCAGTGCTGGCATATACATGCTGAATATAGTGTTACTCAGAGATTTTGTAAGACAGCTCTATTTAACATGAACAATTCCATTGTAGATGCTTTTTCAAGTGAGCTTTTAGATCCATTGCATTATTTGATCTGAATGCAGGTTGGCAGTTCAAATACAGTTGTGAAAAAATTATCTTGGTGCTCTGATAAATAAACACACAATAATATGTGAATTCATGATTATGAAAAACTGTACAGGACATGCAATTTGCTATCTGAATGTGCCGTGCCACAGGAAATACAGGAATCATTTGGTGAACTTGTGAGGAGTGGTGTTGTGAAAACCTTGTGTAACACCAGTTCAGTAGGCATGGCCTGTAACGTTTAACCGGAGTTGGCAGCGTATTACAGAGGTACCTGAGCTGGCTTTAGGTGATCTAACTTAACAACATAGTCATGGCATCACAGAGCTTAGTGTAGGCTGAGGGAGGGAGTAAGTTAGTCCACAGTGAGCTCTGAGATGCTATGAGTAGCCTCTACTGATTGTATTTAGATGTTTTGGAAGTTTTTTCATTATTTCTGATATCTTAAGCTTAACTTAAAATATTAGCACTTCAAATTATATTTACAGTGATTCCTGTTCACTTTTGATATTCTTCTCCCCTTCAACTAGGTTTCGTTTTTTTCAACTGAGATAATTTCTTGATGAAAATTTGCCTTGGGATCTTGCTTGCTCGTTTATTCTTTTCTCACCTATTTTACTGGGTATGATTGTGCTTTGGTGTTTGTTTTGTTAATGCTGGAGTAAAGTAGACAAAGCAAAATACTGGCTATGTGCTTTCCAGTTTGCTGGAACAGGTAGACCTTTATGGCAGGGGTAATAATTTTTGCATGAAGAACTCAAGAGCCAAATTCTTAGGGCTACCTTGGAGAGTTTCATATAGGATTCTAATTATTTTGTTATGGAGGACACTTCAGGAATGATTTGAGAATGTGATGTGTACTGTCGTTAGGAGTGTGCTGAGTGCTTGTACAACTTGTGAAGGCCATCTGGATACCTTTTAGAAGTCAGTGTAATTTTAGTAGTATTCTTATACTGAAATTCTTGTAATTGGTACAGAAGAAGGAAAATGTCATGAAGAGAAGATATTAAGCAGTGCTTACTATTTTTTACTGGACATTACATCATAATAGGGTCAGAGCTGTGCCCCTTAAGCAGATTTAAATCTAGTTTTGCCAAGGAAAGCTACAGTCTGCCATCATAGTTGTGCCTTTTTTCTTTCAGATTAGTTTTCAGTATTTACTGTCACATTCACTGCCTGATTTTCCTTCAGCAACTTTTTAAAAGAACAGACTTTCTTTATACTTAAGAATTTGTATCCAAGTTAAATACTTGAGTCTCTTCTAGCAGTTACCTCAATTTGGGTAGCCTGGTGACAATTTAAGGATCTTGCAGATACTGTCTGGCATGTCCTAAACACAAGAATGAAAAGTTATTTCCAGCACGACTTAAGTTCTTTAGTAAATCTTGAATACAGCCTGAAGGGAGGAGCTCGAGTTCCAGAGTATCTCTTTCCTCTGAATCTTACATGAGTTGCTGCAGGCTGATGAGCAATGTGCCAAAATACAGACATTTCAGAGTCAAAGTTTCAGGCCAGAATGGTTCTAATCTAAAAACTGATTTTGGAATGCCTTGGTGGGATTCATTGTTCATCCTGAATGTGCCTTGCTGTGAAAATCATTCACTTGTAAATAGAAGGGTGGGTGAGATAAAATAGAATAGACTATATCAGTTGGAAAGGACCTGTAACAATCATCTCGTCCAACTGCCTGATCACTTCAGGGTTGACTGGAGGTTAAAACCATGTTACTAAGGGCATTTCCCAAATGCCTTTTGAACACTGACAGGCTTGGGGCATTGACCACCTCTCTAGGAAGTCTGTTCCAGTGTCTGACTGCCCTTTTGGTACAGAAATGCTTCATCATGTCCAGTCTAAACCTCCCCTCATGCAGCTTTGAACCTTTCCTACACATCCTGTCACTGGGTACCAGGGAGAAGAGATCAGCATCTCCATCTCTTCTTTTCCTCCTCAGGAAGCTATAGAGAGCATTCAGGTGAATCCTCAGCCTCCTTTTCTCCAAACTAGACAAGCCTGTGAGGTCCTTAGCTCCTTACAAGACATTCCTTCCAATCAGGAACTCTAGATTCTTTTCTGCAGAGCTGCTGCCTAGGCAGTCCCCAGCCTGTACTGTTGCATAGTTCTGTCTTTGATTTTCATGAGGCTTCTGTCAGCCCATTCCTCCAGCTTGTCTTGGTCTGTCCTAATGGCAATCCTGTTCTCCACTGTACCCATAATAATTACTGCCAGTTTGCTGTTACTGATGACCTTTCAGGAAGTGTCCAAGTAAAACTAACATTGAAAAGCCTGAATTGATACTACTGATATGTTTGTGTCCTCAGTAACAAGCACTGTTTTGTCACCAGCAGCATCATAATGCTACTATCAGACAGATAGACAATATAAGTATTCCATGAAGATCCTGACTATTCTTGCAGCAAAGCAATGTGAGATCTGTGTACAGCTCTGTTCCAGAAATTTCTCTGTGTTTCAGTAGTGTGGATGTAGTTGTTGAACTGTCATTCTTGGTCTTCTCTAAAGGAGACAGAAGTTGTGGAAGAGAGACTGGTTAGTGCTTGTTTTCACCTGATATCTTGGTGAATGAATCTGAGATTTATTTTTTTTATTATTATTTGTTTGGAGTAAGGACTCATCTTTTGAGGGGAATTTGGGTACTGTGGAGAACGTATATATCATTCTGAAAACAACCAGATCAGTGAAGTATTGTTGTCAGACTGGAAAACTTCCAAAGGCAAATAATGCTTTTTGTGAAGCTCAAGATATACTACAGCTTGTTTGCCTGATGTGTGTTATTTTGGCGGAATTTGGGGTAGACTGTTTCTTTTAGACAAAATATGTGGCATTATTTTTTTTCTTTTTAAGTATAAGCATTTAACACACTATGTGTTAAATTATGTCTTGCTTAAGTTCTAAGACAGTGTTACTTTTCTCCAATGTACAGTTTCTGATGTTACCATCTTTGATAGGGTATCATTTATGTTTGCAAGGAACTAATCTGTTGTTCTCATTCTGTCCTGCTGTTTTAAAACACAGCTGTGGGGACAAATCCACTGCATAGGCTTTGGAGACAGCAAGAGCTGACAACTGTTTAGGTATGTTCTGAAGGGAATTGTGGGTTATTAACTTTGAATTTTAATGCAGCTTCTCTGGGAATTCGTAAGGCGATTTAAAATTGCTTTAGTATTCATTTTGCCTTCCTTTGTCTTCAGCTTTGACAGTGATCCAGTTGCATGTATTTGCCATCTGCATTGGTGATCTCTGAGTGATGTAAAATGAGGAGTTAATGATTTGCTTCATGTGAATAATATTAGGCAGGATATTAAATAGGAGATCAACTGCTTGCTCATATGCTATGACTTCTAAAAATTACTTTGTTCTGGTTGTGTGTTTGTTTTGTTCTGTTCTATGTAGTTGTCTGTTAATCATCTACTAGTTCATTGCTAATTTAATAAAACATGTGAAGTAGACTGTAGTGATGAGTGTTGTGAATATTGGAGTTTTGTATTATGGAGGTTTTCCTACATATTGAAAATGTTTAAGTCTCCTGTATGAAAGAGCTTATTATTACAGGGAGTTTGTTAGCTATTTCACAATTGATCAAGAGGTATTTACTATTATTAAACATGATTTTTCATCTGTGTGCTCTAGTGTTCATATTTGAACACATTGGAAGGCAGTTGTTGTCTGTGGGAAAACTAGACTTTCAAAGGAGTAGGTGCTTTCAGAGAATGAATTGCTGAAGATGGTGACTACTTAAATGATTTTGGTGGGCAGAGCAGAAACAAAAACATTTTTTTGTAAAATTAATGCTAACTTTTGTTTGTCCAAGATGGTATAATTCAGGGATAGATGATCCCCTTACTGTACTCATGTGTAATGAGTTTGAGTTGCTTGGATATGTTTAGGAATGGCATTTGCTATTGTAATTTCATAGAATCGTAGAATAGAATCATAGAACAGTTAGGGTTGGAAAGGACCTTAAGATCATCTAGTTCCAAGCCCCCTGCCATGAGCAGGGACACCTCACACTCTAAACCATGTCATCCAAGGCTCTGTCCAACCTGGTCTTGAACACCACCAGGGATGGAGCATTCACAACTTCCCCGGGCAACCCATTCCAGTGCCCCACCACCCTTACAGTAAAGAACTTCTTCCTTATATCCAATCTAAACTTCCCCTGTTTAAGTTTTAACCCATTACTCCTTGTCCTGTCACTACAGTCCCTAATGAATAGTCCCTCCCCAGCATCCCTATAGCCCCCCTTCAGATACTGGAAGGCTGCTCTGAGGTGTCCACGCAGCCTTCTCCTCTCCAGGCTGAACAGCCCCAACTTTTTCAGCCTATCTTCATATGGGAGGCGCTCATTATTAAGCAAAATGCTGAGCTGCAGTAGAATGTGTATTTGGAGACACACAGGAGATTTCAGGCTTAAGTCAATTCTAACAGTGTATTCTTATATAATCTTGTAAGACCAGGTAATTCTTCCTTCTTTGCTTAGCAGTTCACAAGCAGGCAAGTCTTAGAACTTGGTTAGATGAGTATTTGCAGTGGTTTAGTTGGAAGATGCCATCCCCTTAGGCAAGGCATGTTAATGAATTATGCAAGCATTTGATCTGTTTCAGTTAAATGTTTCTGCAAGAACTCAACATAACTAACTTTGCTTCAGCTTTCAAAGGAGCAGGTGTTTTTATAGAACTGGTTACAGGATTTCACCTGAAGATGGTGACTACTTAAACTGCTCCAAGCTGTCACCTGGCTGAGCCCTAAGCTGCTCAATTAGCTTTGAAGAAGGGGATGCAGAATGCCTCAATGTTTGAATTGGTAATAATCATTTTGGTTTTTGTTATAGTGACTTAAAAGTAGGACTAATCTTGGCACTCTAAATGGAGTATTTTTTTTATATCCCTAAGTTTGAAGGAATTTGTTTTCATTTGACTTTTGGATTTAGGAATCTGCAAGATAAGGTCTCTCAAAATAGCATTTAGGAAGACAGAGTTGAGGTGTATCATCAATAGGCTTCTCATAAATTAAGGATTAGTCAATTCCACACTGTAAAAAAATATGTGTATCCTCTAGGAATGCTTATACTGGAGTCTGGCAGTTTACCTAGAGGAGCCCTCATGGCTTGTTTATAGTTTCTATGGGTATTTCATTGAATCCTCTGAACTTTCAGACTTAAAGTCCTCCTAAAGAAGGGACTGTGTGAGCAATGCTTTTTGGTTTTGTATAGAAACACTTAATTTTTCTAGCTTAAAAAAAAAAAAAAACAACCCAAAATGCAGCAAGTACTCTGTTTCTTTGGCATTGTTACTATTTTGTCCATCTGTTAGAATGGCACAGTGCCCACTCACAATATGGTGTACCAGTTTCAACCAGGCACAGGTGCCAATGAAAGATTGGTTTCATTTTCTGACACAACATTCTTCTGGTGGGAAGCAGCACTGTATTAGGGGAATGTGCTTTGTTCGACTGATTACTTCTGTTGGCATGTGTGTATCTCATAATAATAATTAGCACTTATGCAGTGCTATACGTTTTCAAATCACTTAAAAAAAAAAGTGGCATTGTTGGATTATGGTCTTTTTTATATCTATTTTTCTAGCCTAGTTACTGAGATTTCTGTAAACTGGGGTGGGGGAGGGAGTGTTGTGTGTATTAAATCAGGAGCAATCACAAAATAAAATGTTTCCTAATTGAAATTCTTTCTCTTTGAAGTTTAATCACTGATAAATTTTCATAGTATTACAACTATATGTATGACTGTATTGACCTTTTGAGGCTGCAAAAGAAAGCAAAGACAGATTATGGTTTTCAGAAGGAGATCTAGATCATAAAATCACAGAATGTTGTAAAGGGACCAACAAGATTGGAAGGGACCTCAAGGTCACCTGAGCTGACCTGCTCAAGCATGTCACCTACAGCCAGTTGTACATGACCATGTCCAGACAGCTTCTGAGTATCTCCAAGGATGGAGACTCCATAACTTCCCTGGGCAGCTTGTGCCAGTGCTTCGTCACCCTCTGAGTAAAAAGGTGTTTCCTGATGGTCAGACAGCACCTCTTGTGTGTCAGTACCAAAGAGTCATAGAATGGTTAGGGTTGGAAAGAATCTTAAGATCATCTATTTTGAACCCCCCTGCTATGAACAGGGACACTTTCCACTAGACCATGTTGCCCAGACCTCTGTCCAGTCTGGCCTTGAACACTGCCAGGGATGGAGTGTTCACAACTTCCTTGGACAGCCTGTTCCAGTGTCTCACCACCCTCACAATAAAGAATTTCTTCCTTCTACCCAGCCTGATTCTCCTCTGTTTAAGTTTGAACCCAGTGTATTCCTATTTTCTCTGGTCCTGCCACTGGACGCCACTGAAAACAGCCTGGCTCTGTCCTCTTTGCACCCTCCCTTCAGATATTTATGTACATTGATGAGATTGCTGAGCCTTCTCTTCTCCAGCCTGAACAGTCCCTGCTCTCAGCCATTTCCCACAGGGGATGTGCGCCAGTCCCTTCATCTTACTGGCCCTTTGCTGGACTTACTCTCATGGCTCTCATGTACTGGGAAGCCCAGAACTGGAGACACTACTCCAGGTGTGGCCTCACCAGTGCTAAGTAGAGGGAGGATCCTCTCCCTTGGCCTATTGGCAAGGTTTTGTCTAATGTAGCCCAGGATCCCATTAGTTCTCTTTCCTGCAAGCGCACATTGTTGACTCATGTTCAGTCAATCTGGTGTCCATCAGGACTCTCATGTCCTTTTCTGCCAAGGGCTTTCCAGCTGGGTGTTCTCCAGCATCTATGGTGTCTGGGGTGGTTCCTCTCTAGGTGCAGGATTTTGCAGTTCTCCTTGTTGAAATTTGATGAGGTTACTGCTAGTCCATTTCTCCAGCCTGTCGAGGTCCCTCTGGGTGGCAGCATGATCTTCTGCTCTATCAGCCACTCCTTCCAGTTTTGTGTCATGTGCAAACTTGCTAAAGGTGAACAAACCTGTATGTCTTTGGTAAACAGTTAATCGTATCCTTTTATGTCTTAGAGGTTCACCTAAAAAATACTTCGTCTCAGTGTTTTGGGTTTTCTTCTGGGTAATTTTGACTGGTCAACTTAGTTTTTTGTTTCTTTAGCTTATCCTTTTGTATCTTTTCTGTAAAAGCAGACATATTGGCATTGTTTTATTTTATTTGAAGTTTCTGGATTCTCATGTGTTCTTCATGATTTCTCAGGTAACAGTAGAGATTACTCTGGGTTGCATAGGACCTTTTGGAAGAAATTTAACCAATCGTAATTTAAAACAGATAAACTTCTCTATAAAGTCTTACAGTTCACTATTGTTGCTTTTTGTTCTTGTTCCCTATCTGCTGGTGGTGTGCTTACTATCTCGTTGCAGCTGACCTTATTGTGAAAAAATGAAGCAAAAAGGCACAGACCACTTCAGTTTTCTTGGCACTGTCCATTTACTTTCCCACTGAGTACTGGAATAACTCCTTCCTTGTTTCTGCTCTTCTTACAAATATATCTATGGAATTGTGGGGTTCTTTACATACATTACCTTTTCTTATTTTCTGATGTGAGCTTTCTGAGTTTGTTTCTGTGTGTGTGTATGTGTGTGCTACTGTTGCACTAGCTTTTGATAATTCGACCTAGTTCCTTTTTTCCTATTGCTGTTAACATTTTGAATCATCAAAGCATTTGTGAATCACCAGCTGGTCTCTTGCTATATATACTTCCCACTATCTTCTGTGTTAAGATCATTTGTATTTGTGTACTGAAAACTGCTTCTCTGAGAAGTGTTTAGTTGCTCTGACTTACTTTCCACCAGAATTTGATTCTGGGAAGAAGAAATCTCTCAGCAGAAGAAAGCATACTTCAGTGAACTCAGTGAAGTCCATTGGTTTTGTTCACTGTTCTCCCTTTTATACTTACCAAGACTGGCTGATTGCCAATTTGTGAATACAGTCAATTACTTTGCCTTCCATCTTTGCATTCTCTGTAGAGAGTTTATTTCTACATTAAACAAACAAACAAACCCACTGAATCTCAAGAACTGGCTGAACTGTCTGTTATGTTGGCTGAACAGTCTTTTGTATTGCAGAATCTGAAGAGTTGAAGAGCTCCTTCAAGGATGTATTTAGTTAGGACAGCTTCCTTTTATTCTTAGCAGTACTTTTAGAACAAATTATGAACCCCCTTCCCCTATAAACTCCAACCCTCATTGTTCTGTATAACTCATGTGAGCTGGCGTTTCCCTATTACATTTTTTTTAGTTGCAGTGTTTCTTTACTTCAGTCATTATGTACTTTGTATTTCCATGTTTTGTATTGGTGTTGTTGAGATTGTATGACTTCTTTCCTTTAGATGGCTTTCTTTTAACTTTATAACATCTGCACCTCTGATGTTAAGTGTGAGGATATAATTTGGAGTGGAGGGAGAAGGAACAAATGCCTGCTAGGTGTTGCAGTGATGAATCTCAAACGTCTTAATACTTGCACTGTTGAAGCTTTAAGTCTTCAATAAGAAAGAAGTGCTAGAAGCAACCTCAGACCTGTTTTTCTACACACTTTTATGAAAAGTTCTGCTCTCTGCCACAAAACAGGTAGTTTGCCTCAAATGAGAGAGGAGACCAATGTCAGCAGATCCTTTTCACGCACACTTGTGATTATGGTTTTTATCTGACCAAACAACATCTGAGCTAGTATACTAGTTTCCCTTTATAATCAGTGAAGAGTCAGCTACTTCTCTGAAAGGTGGACCACTGCATTTAATTAGGTAACTTAATCCCTAAAGGGGTCCCCTTCTCTCAACCAATGAGAAAGAAAGCCTAGTATACTAGCTTAGGTGTAGGTGCCTACTTCTGCCATTCACCCTTCCCATAGACCATTATTGCAGTTCTGTTTAAGTACTGAGGTCAAACCTGCATTAGCAGCAGGAAAGAACTGCTCTAGAGATCAGGGAAAGCAGGAGGGAGATCCAGTTAGTGAATGTAGAGTTCAACTTTATTTTTTTCACATGCCAAGTCAAAGATTGGTTCTTGTGATGCCTGTAGAGTTCATGTTGCTTGAACCCAGAAACTGACTCTGAATGAGCAGAGCACTTTCCTCTGTTGCTTGCACCTGTGGAGTAGAGGTTGTGACAGATATGTTTTTATGTGAAGTATCCATGTACTCTGTGATAGTACCTTGGCTGAAGTAGGTCTTATTGTTATATTAATCTCAGAAATGCCTGCTCGTAGTACCCAAAATCAGCCACATGGTGCAGTCTTTAAAGACTCTTTCTTTGAGCAGAAGCTGTAGTTACTCTTGATCTCCTAACCCCAGCGTTCCTCATCCTGCTGTAAAACTGCTCCCTGAGTGCAAGAACTAACTGCTTCTTTGCTCAGATGCTGAAATTTTTGAGCTCCATGGCATTCCATTGCAGTGCTAATGAAATGACATGAGGTACTTGCTAAATGCAGCAGCCCTGGAGAAGCAGCTCATTGTGCCTTTGTAGATAAGACTACAGTTAAAACAGTTTGCATGTGTGACGCTTCATGTGTAACTATGAGAAAGAATTTCTTCTTCTTATGGTAGCTTGGAAGAGAGTGGCCAGTAATGATAGAGCTCTGGCTGAGGATGATAAATGTGTTTAAATATTGGGAATTAACCTTTGCAGATGATGAATTGTGGAAACTATGTGAAGCTTCTGCCATTCTGATTAGTCTGGATGAAACATCTAGCAAATAGGGAGATTTTTGATGTCTCTGAGAATAGAAAATGGCTGCAGTAAAGGGAAAAATGCCAGCATATTGCAAGAGGTGCCCTATGCTTAAGTTTGTGCATCCAGATCTTGACTGACAGAAAAGATTGTGAGATTACAAGCTATATATTTTTAAAATTCTAATTTTAATTTAGATTTCTAACTTTACCTTTAAATGTATAAACCTAATACTCTGGCATGCTTTATTTTGACAGATAAGGAAGGACATAATTTTTCTGTACTCTGGGTGTTGGTGAGTGTTACCCTAGGCGCAATAGCCATGCTGTGCAAAGAACAAGGAATTACAATACTGGTAAGAATCCCCTTATTGACTGAAGTTTGACCTCAGCATCTGTCAAGTGCAGTTGTAAAGCCTATTAGGATGAATCCTTTCCACAGCTAATCGTATACGCACCTTTTAGTTCTGTTCAGAAAACTAATTAATGTTGACAGAAAGCATTATTCTGGTAGATCTGTCTTGTGTCCCTGCCAATCTGTTGGAATTCTTCATTTTATCTTTTGTAAGCAGGTTGCATATACCTCTTCACTGTTTTGCAAAATTTAAAAAATTTACAGTGTTAGTTTTAATGTGTGTAATGTTCACTGGTCTTGGTTTTGAATGTAATTTTTAAGATAGTAGGCCTACAAACCTCTCGTTGAAAGCTTATGAACAAAGATATAACTGAGGAGAGCATTTTTAAAAGCTCCACCCTCTTGCTTTTGTGAGCAGTGTAATTGGAAGTATAGCCATTGTTTATGCATATCTAGTATTGAATCTCTTCCTAATGTCCCTTATTTAAGGATCTGCCTGTGCAAACAGGTACAGTTACTGTTCATTTTCATTGTGCTCTTGGTTTTTATTACTTCAGTGAAGACATTCTGTTTTGAGATCAGATCATCTACCTGAAATGCTACATCAGTGATTTTTACATTTTATATAGATAAATTCAGTTTATAGCTTTAACTGGCATAAAGCAACGGAACCAGAAGAATTCTTTGCAGCAAGGACCCTCTTGTCCTTTCTAGCAAAAAAGGGAGAAATAATTACAGAAAACTTCTTGCCTTAGGACATTATTTTTTAATAGATATTTGTAGATTGATGTATTATTTAGAGATGTCTGTAAGCAAAACATAAGGAATTATCTTAAAACATGGTGCAATTATTTCCTTTAGTGGTATGAAGTAATTATTTGCGCTAGCAGACACAGAAATGTTATTGGATCTGGGTGTTTTATTTGTTTGCTCTTGCACTGCTAGGATAATTATATTTATTGTTGTGCTGAGGGGCACAGGTCAGAGGGTGAAAGGATGAATCACACATTAAAAAGATTGCTTGTAGGCTGAATGTATTTTTCAGCAGGATTCTTGCCTTCTTGTCTCCATGCTAACCAAAAACCTTTTAACTGCCAGGTGGCCTGTCTACAAGGAACCACGGCACACTCTAACCTCTCTTCTGTCTTCTCCCTTTGACTGCTAGAAAGAGACTTGAAGCCTCCCAGTGTACTAACTCTTTGCCTCACTTAGAACTATTTTTGCTGTGTTTTTATCCATTTAGTCTTTAGAACATTGAAATAATTTCTAAAGTTATTAGGGTATAGGCTAAATAGTCAAGAATTGTCAAGGTTGGTGATCACTGAAACATTGAAAAAACATGGGAAAATGTTAAATTTGGATTTGATTGGTCACCTCAACAGAATTGTGCCTGGATAGATTTCTTCTTCTTTTTTTTTTTTCTTTAATTATTCCTTTCATTTTTTTTTTTTTTTTTTTGCTTGCTTACCTGGGGGTGGTATCTGCAGGTGCAGTCCTGCAAAACACCGAATATGGTCTAGTTTTTGGTGTAATTTCAGGAAAAGCAATCCTGGTACCTCTGTTAAATCTTTCAGAGCCTTTTTTAGTGAGAATTTATGTACCCTTTAAAAATAGTATTTCTGAAACCTGACAGTCAAAAGATACCATGCTGCAGAGCAAAAAATATGTAGAGGGCTTAAGGAAACTCCACCTTACTGACAGAAGCCTTACTTTTGACTGCAGCATTTATGCTGCAGAACACTTGGGAAAGAAGATGGAAAGGAAAATACTGTTGTGACTATGTATATGGGATCTAGCTTGCTGGTACATGCCATTCCCTGAAGAGTTATTCTGTGTAACAGGAGAAACCCCGTTACAGTTACATGATATTCTACTCATCTGAGCTCAGATTTTTAATTTATCATTTTGCTATCATTGCTACCAATGTATCTCTCTACTTGTTTGGAATCAGAATTAAGATGCTCAACAACTAATGGTATGGGATATAAGATGTGGTCAGCTGCTCCATCGTATGCTCTTATTTTTCTTCTTGTTGCTTAGGGTTTGAATGCAGTGTTTGATGCACTGGTGATTAACAAGCTAAATGTTTTGGAGCTTATTCAAAGGTTACTACATAAGGACAAGTCATTGGAGGTGAGTCCTCAGAGGTTTTGTTCACTCTGTCCATTCAGACAGTCATGTACTAAAAGACAAACAACTTCTGACACTTTTGTGGTTGCTGAGAATTTTAAAAAAAGGTATTTTCAGTCAGCCTGTGCTATGACATCTTTGCAGCAACATGAGTAGTAATGGGATAGCATTAGAATTGCATTGGATAGTGAAATCCATTCCACGCTTCTCTCAACAATATGTTGAAATACAATGTGGAAGAGCTTACTGCTTGATGCAGTAAATTCTCCAGGGTCAGTAGCTATACATTTGAAATGATTGTTTAACACAGTTTGATCAGAGTAAAGAGAGGTGTTTATTCGGATTCTCAGATGAAACAGACATCTGAAAAAGTGCATAAAAAAAATTGTGTCTACTTTGTCAATCCCACTAAAGTATTAGAATCATAGAATCATAGAATAGTTAGAGTTGGAAAGGACCTTAAGATCATCTAGTTCCAACCCCCCTGCCATGGGCAGGGACACGTCACACTAAACCGTGCCACCCCATTACACTGGGGGTTTTTTTCAGAATACAAATGACCAAACAGGAGACAATTCCTAGTAGCTTAAAATATATATGTAAGCGCTGATCAAATAAGGATAAAATTTCTGACTTTTGTTGATACCACTTTATCTAGTATTGGCTCATGGTATCTGGCAACTAGTACTTGCACTGGCAAGCAAATTGCAGAAAGAGTCAGCCTCAGGTGAATGATTAATAGCAGCCAAATAGACTAACAGCATACTAGCTGTTCAACAGCTAAATCATTTGCTTCTCCCATCCAGGATTCAGCAAGGAAAAGGAGTATTCATTGTACTTTGCTTCCATCAGTGGTTTCACTGCAGGGAAGTCTTGCTTATGTTTCTGAGTAGCACAAGTCCTATGGGGCTTTTAAATTCCTTTTTAAAGAAAGGCAGATCTTAAGTTCTCATACTTGCTGATTTTTTTTTTTTCTTCTCTATTAAAACAGGTTTCAGTTTCATGCCAAATTTTAGTTAACTCCGAATCAAAGACAATAAAAAAAACTCCACTTCTTCCACTTTTAAAATTCTGCCTGCTAAGAGATTTTTGTGGCAGTTCGTGAAATCTGGCTTTTAAGAAGCTGCATGTACTGTTAAATGAAGCCTGGGATAAGAGGTTTTGTGTAGTTAATCCATCATAAGGCAGTTATAAACTGTCACTGCATGGTTTTCCTTCATAGCACAATTATCCTCCAAAAGCAATTTTATAGAAAAGGTTGTCTTATAATACTTATTGTAGTGACTTTGGTTACTGAGATGTGTAAGTTGGAAGTAACCATTTGAGCACAAAAGCTAACTTCATGTAAAATCAGCATTACAAACTTCTTTAGGTATTCAGCTGAATATTTTATGATGACTCCATTATCAACTACGAATATGAAAAAACCATCTGAATATTGTTTTAACCTTAACTTTTCCTGAATTACCATTGCTGTCTGGATAGCATGCTGGAGGCTTGGATTTGCATCTTGAGGCTGTGACAAGGGTATCACTATAGTTACTGATTATTCTGTGTCCAGTACCTACTGGTGAAGCTTAAAGAACCTCTACAGTATACAGTGTTTTTCTTTTCATTTATGTCTGTCATTAGCTTTTTGATCACACTAGCAATTGTGAAAATTTTAATTAAGATTCTAATTCCTCCCACTTTCTAACTATGCAGTTTTCTTGTGATATATAATTTTACCTCCAGAGATATTTAAGTGGACAAAAACTTTGTGTGACAGTGATAGTCAACTGGATATACCTATTCAAAGCAAAGTTAACAAAGTAACCATAGAATCACAGAATCATAGAATCAACTAGATTAGAAAAGATCTTTAAGATCATCAAGTCCAACCTCTACCGCAGGACTGCCAAGACCACCACTAAACCATGTCACGAAGTGCCTCATCTATGTCCATTTTAAAAAGAAAAGACAGAACAATTAATTATGCTATATACTAAAGGCTGTATTTTGCTTAAATCCCTTAACAGAAATTTCTGTGTAAAATTACATCAGCTATAGTTACTGAGGATTTGGAGGAGAGAAACTTGTTGAATAAAAAAGTTTTCTGATTGAGAAGGAAATGAAAGTGCTGCCAAAAAGTATTTTGCAGTTTGTCAGTGACAGCATAGTAAGGTTTGAGAGCTTTCTAGTAACCGCAAAAAAAATAAAAATGTCAACTCTAATAGCAAAAATGCCCAGGAATAGCCTGTTTGCTCTGAGGTAGTGACCAAAAGGATGAGAATGTAGTGGAGAAGATAACGAATAATGTTTTTTATATGAGTTTGTTTTTTCTTTCTTTTTTTCCTGTAGAATGCTGGGCTGTTAAAGAAGGGGCTGCTTTTCAGGATAACTCTTCTGATGTCTGGAGGGGCCAGTATACTTTATATACGTTGGAGGATTATGGGCACAGGGCCACCAGCTTTCACTGAAGTAGACAACCCAGCTTCATTTGCTGACAGCCTGTTTGTGAGAGTAAGTTATAAAGTTGCTTTTTTCTGGCCAGCTCAGAACATTTGTCTTTGTCATCAAATTTAATTTTATTTTCTGTGCTTCAAAGAAACAATGAAGAGAGCAGTCTTTACGCTTAAAGATGTGTGATCTGTCACCACCACTTGTGCTGCTGTGATGATTTTCTGCATTTTTTTTTTTTTTAATAGTATACCTTGTATATTCTTTGCATTTAATTTAGCATGCACTGCACACATGGAAGTACATTTCCATTTACTTGCTATTTTTCCCATCCATTCAAGGGTTTAGCTTTTGCTGATTTTCATCCTTTCTCCACATACTGTGCTTGACTTTTCATCTGTTCTTTCACAATTGAGGAAAATAGCATGAAGTTCTGTTCTGGTACATTTGAAGTATGTCTTGTCTGACTGCATTAGGGCTCTTTCTGGAGATGGAGAATGATGGGTGAAGACAGTGGGTGCTTTCTCTTGACATTTTCTCCTATTGTAGGAAATTATTCTTTTTACATGTAGATACTGGTTGGACAGCACAAAATTGCATTTGCCAGTTCTGAATAGCAGAGCCACATAGCTATGATTAAAAAGAAAAATTAAAATTTAATTTCACAGCTGTAAAATAAATGGATATGTAACTAGTTGTAGTCTAACAGTATTTAAGATCTCTTTATTGCATAAGGTATATTTTGTCATAAGGGAAATGACAACAGAGAGAAGAAATAAAGAGGCCCCCCTGCCCCTTAAGTTTTGTATCAAATAAATGTTTGTTTTCTTTCTGACTGACAGGCTATAAACTATAATTACTACTATTCGTTGAATGCATGGTTGCTGTTGTGTCCCTGGTGGCTGTGTTTTGATTGGTCAATGGGCTGCATACCCCTCATTAAATCTGTCAGCGACTGGAGGATAATTGCACTTGCAGCACTTTGGTTCTGCCTAATTGGTCTGATATGCCAAGCTCTGTGCTCAGAAGACAGCCATAAGAGAAGGTAAGAGACGGCAATGAATTTTAAATGCCTGGCCAACTTAAGTACAGTATTATTTTGTTAAATCCACTATTGATAATTTTAACAATTCAGTGGAACCACTGTATAGCAAATGCAGTTCAAATAAATATTTATAGCTGTCATTACAGTTCTATCCCAATTTGGGCCCATCACTGTACACAGACTACTAGGAAACAGAGTTGGAGGAGGAGGTAGGCATGGCTACTTTTTTCCTGAAATGGCATTTTGAGATCCTTAACACTGTAGGTGGTAGAAAGTAGTATGTGCTCAAAGCAGAGTAGGAAATGATGTATGTTATGTTCTTGTCCCTACTTCTTACGAGTCATCATCTCTTTTAATCTTCTCCTAATAATGAAAAAAGAGATGTGCCTTGACAGGAGGTAGAAATGCTGGCCGTGGCCATACATTAAAAAGTAAAATGCTGACCCACAGTATGTACTGAGGAAAGTACTTGTACTTTACCCAAAGGAACTAAAAAAATTATTGTAAACTGTTCTGTCTCACTAAGGGCTTCTGTTTAACTTTTCCCATTCTGTTCCCATGGACTTCATGTATGGTTAATTTCCTGGTTCTTTAAAATTTTTAAACAAGTCAGTCACAGAATCATAGAATGGTTTGGGGTGTGTAAGGGACTTTAAAGGTCATCCACTAGACCAGGTTGCTCAAAGACCCATTCATCCTGGCCTTGAACACTTCCAGGGATGGGGCATCCACAACTTCTCTGGGCAGCCTGTTCCAGTGTCTCACCACTCTCATAGTAAAGAACTTCTTCCTATATCTAATTAAATTTACCCTCTTTCCATTTAAAACCATTACCTCTTGTCCCATCACTACATGCTCCTGTGAGAAGTCCTTCTCCAGATTTCTTGTAGGCCCCTTTAGGTACTGGAAGGCTGCTCTAAGGTTTCCCTAGAGCTTTCTCTTCTCCTGGCTGAAAAAACCGAACTATCTCAGCCGGTCTCCATAGGAGATGTGCTTCAGCCCTCTGATCATCTTTGTGGCCCTCCTGCAAGTGCTACAAATGATGTCATACTTTCTAGTAAAAATGCATTCACTGATCCTATATTGCTGAACAGTTTTTTAGTAAAAAGTAAAGAAAAAAGTACAGTGAAGGCCTGGGACTCTTGAGGATGATAAGGGAGTAAGAGGACACATCTACATTACAGTTTTGAGATTTATTTGTAATAAATTAGAGTAGAAAACCATCCATGTGGCCTTTTAACAAACATCTGACACAGATCTGGGGTTCTTACTCATATCATAGCTGTAAAAGTAAGGTACCTAGTCTCAGTTGTTTAAGCTCTGTATAGTCCATAAAAATTTACCTGTTGAGTATTACTCATCCTAAAATAGATACCTAAAGCAAAGAAGACAAACTGCTGTGGAAACAGCATAGATTACTAACTTTCAAGTGGTTAACCACAGTGGATTCTACTATTAATGTATTTGTTAGGAAAGAAAACACTTTCTCAGTAGGATATGTACCTAAGTTTCTTTAAGAGCAAGCTATATTTTTTCCCTCTTACTGGCTTACTAGTTCCAAAAATAGACAGGTAGCTTTTACCATTACTTTTCCTTCCTGTCTCTTTTAAATAGGAATTATGTAATTAATGTGTAATTGGGCTATTTTCTGGCCTGGAAGCATGAGCATTGCTTTTCTGGAAATTACAGCTAGGGTTTTAAAAGTGCCTGATAGAAGTGTCAAAACCTCACGGAAATTTATGTTTTGTTAGCAGCTCTCAAAAGCTGCATTTGAATGCCCTCTTCCATAGACGTGTCCTTCTACAATATTTAAAAATGTTTATATGTTAAAAGGAAAAGGTACTTTTGTTAAGATTTGTGGTTAATTCAAGAATCTGTTTCTTGTTTGCAGAATTCTTACACTGGGACTTGGATTTCTTATTATCCCTTTTCTTCCTGCAAGTAATCTGTTCTTCCGAGTAGGATTTGTTATTGCAGAGAGAGTTATCTACCTCCCCAGTATTGGATATTGTATTCTGTTTACGTATGGATTTAGTCTGTTGAGTAAGCAAGCCAAGAAAAAGGTACCATCAAAACAATCAGTAAAGTTGATGATGAAGTGCTTCAGATGAATGGTTTCTTTCTTAACTTGTCTCTCTTTCCTTAAGAAAATTCTTGCTGTGGCAGTTCTTGGAATCTTGTTGATAAATGTTATGCGCTGTGCACTCCGCAGCAGTCAGTGGAGGTCAGAAGAACAGCTTTTTAGGAGCGCACTCTCCGTGTGCCCTCTGAATGCAAAAGTAAGTGACTTGTGTGGACTTTTAATCTTTTTTAAGTGGTTTGGGATAGAGGAGGCGTTGTGAACGGTTAATATATTGTGTTACTCACAGTCTTTATTGGTGCAAGAATATGACATTGACAGGTCGATCACCTAAATTACAGTGGCAGCATAGTCAAAATACCAGACAGTGCAAATTACAATATTGTAATTCAGAACTTGGGGGTAAGAGAAGAGAGGGGAGGGAGAAGAGGGAATACACTTCAGGGAAGGCATCCAGTCAAATTGGATGTGCTGTTAATAAAATCTACAAAAACAATTGTGCATATAATTGCAAGTTATTACAAAATATCAAAAGGAAAGTAAGTTGTAGTAAGTAACTTGTAGCAATGTATTAACCAGAGTAATGCCTATGCTATATTTTTACAATCCGTTTTGTGTGCCTTCCAGTGGTATATGTAGCAAACACAGGTAAGGGACAAAGCAGCATATTGTCAGTGTAATTGCAGGGTGTGGAGGTAAAATATTTGCTCCCACATGTGCTCTCTTACAGTAGCTGAATGGGCTAGAGTCTTCAGACATGGGCATTAAGGAAAACTGCAGTATTCCCTCAAAGTTTAGTGAGGGAACAGGAAAGAGGGTGGGACTGCATAGGAAGTTTCACTGGTCCGAACACCAATGTTTGGCATAGTAGACTGAATCTAGCTTGCCAACAGAGGTGACCTCCACAGCAGTCCTTTGACAGCTGAGAGTGTAATCTGTGGGAGCATACCACAGGGCCCTCATGTCTGAATTTTAGCAGAGACTTTATTTGAAGAGCCTTGAAACAGGAACGTGCAGCTTGTCAATACAAATACATTGATGTCTTAAAAGATTAGATTTCTGCAGTCTAGAGTGGCATCTAGACAATACAGATCAAGACACAGAATTTAAAAAGGAACTTGTGAATGCTCAACTTTGCAAAAAGAGAATGATAAACCTAACATCTACTGGAATGCAAATATGCAGCAGTGAGCTGTAAAAAACATATATGGCCAATACTTACAAGATGGTGATGTAGTTCAACAATCTCAGATTTCAATACATAGAGAAAGAGCTGTTGTATTTTATTGTGTGGCAGTGGTAGGCAACCATCTTCTTTTTAATGATGACCTCAGTATATCTTGTCTTCTGGATGACAAGTGCATACTATAAATGGAGCAAATGCAGTCTGTTTCTTTGTGTGTAACTCCATCCATCTGCCATGGTAAGAGTGCTTTAGACAGATCTGCGCTCTTTGCCTGTGCTCCAAGCTCCTTGGACTCGAGCCATGTCTGGCTGGGAAGCTGTGTAGTTGTGTTCACACAGTGCTGTGCTTGAGCCGATAAGCTGTGTGCAAGCTACTAAACTAATGCAGTTGATTCAAAGCCAGTGAGTGTACAGGGAAAATGAGCTTGTGTTTGTCAACACTGGGCTGTGTAGACACGCCTGAACTGCAGTGCTGCTAGTGACAGCTTGCTCAAATGGAAAGTGTGGTGATGTGGACAGGAAGGGGTTTGCAGGTTCACATTCCAATTTTGCTGAAGGAGTAACTTTGAAATCACAGTAGTAGGGAGCTTTCCTAGGCAACAGCATTAGAGAATCCATGTGTGAAAGCCAGTCTGTTTTTTTCTCTATGGTTTCAGCTATATTTATTCAATTTTGACAAAAGTAAATGTAAAAATTGGGTCTAGGTTCTATTATGGTCTTCTGTTGTTGTCTTGAAATTGCAGGCTTCCTTTATAAATGACTCCACAGGGCCTTCTTTGATTGGCCTGCTTATTTCAGTGGGTGGCTGATGCAGACCGAAAGATGAAACAGTGATAATAGCTTTTTCTTGTTCTTAGAACATCTTTAATATGTGTAATGTGGTCATGCTTTATTTCCTTTATGTAGCCAGGGTGCCAGATTCTCCAGGTGTCCCCCAAATGGCAAGAAAAGCTGTAGCTCCTAGTTTGTGTTCTGTGGTACAGCTCTTCAATTCCAAATTGTCTGTCTGTGAGCAATGTGGAGTAAACTTACCTTAATTCTAAGTAACAGGTAGTTTCAGCAGTGCCTTCTCTAATTTAAAGACTAATCTTGAAGCTTCTGTTTAGATAGAGGTGTGGAAACTGCATTAAATTAGACTATCTGGCATAGTAGTGAATCTATCCCCTTGAGTGATGGATGCATCTAGCTTGAGGATGAAATTTAGGATCAACTTTGATAAATGTTGCACAATGATTTTAAAATGCAGTGGAAATAATCAGGTACCGTAACAAAAGTTACAGAAATTTTAATTTAAAAAAAAGTTTGCAGTACAGATTTTAACTGTTTTAAATATTTAAAAAATATTTGAGATTTTATTTATTTTAAATATTTAAAATATTTTGTTATATTTGTTACATATATCATGTAGGTTTTTTTATTTATTTATTCTTTTTTAAGAGAGAGAAAGAAGCATGTTACCGATCTGGACAGGTTAAACATGTCCAGGATTATGCCACAAATTTGAACTTAAATGGTTGTGCACTTAAGTTGGTTTCAAAGGTTGTTAGACTGAAACAGTATGCATTTTTAATACATTTGACAGTATTTTTCTTAGCTGAACAGAAGGTCCCTGAATACTGATTCCATTTCCTCATACTACCTTTATTCATAGCTTATAGATTGACTTAATTTTCCTGGAGCTCAGTGGTTATATACACTGGTATGAGTTAGAACCAGGCCTGTGTTGTTTCTGCTAAAGCAAGTTTTATGAACAGTTACAGAGACTGTTTTCTCCAGATACGTTGATTGTATGTTACCGGTCATAACAAGTTTTATAAATAGGTAGTTTATAAATTTGGAATATTTCAGTACTGCTGGTTTAAAAGACTCACTGGATCCAATTTGGCATCTTTTCATTTGATGGTTTTAGGTTGCAAGCTTAGTTGATCCTGGAGTGCTTTGCTGAAGTACTGGAATATCTAATCATAGGCTATGATAAATGCTGTTTCGCCATATCAGACTACTGATTTATCTTGGATTTATCTTCTTAGCTTTAGATGTCTACATCTGACGGAGTCAGCCAGGCTCCCTTTATAACTGGGGAGGAGAAACTGTCCCTTTTAGCATGGTTCATCATTACCTTGGACTAAATGACTGATGTGGGCCAA
This sequence comes from Psittacus erithacus, assembly GCA_009867235.2. Classification (NCBI taxonomy): domain Eukaryota; kingdom Metazoa; phylum Chordata; class Aves; order Psittaciformes; family Psittacidae; genus Psittacus; species Psittacus erithacus. The sequence goes on from WYDI02042008.1 coordinate 73,698, forward strand.
AAAGTCTGCACCTTAGATCTGTGTCCTTATCTCCACTGATGATAAAAGAAATCCTAGAGCAGATGTGGATACATAAGGTTATGTGAGATTTTGCCCTTGTTCTACTGCTGTTCACTGTTTGTAGGCATTGCTGTAATGCTCCTCACCTTTTGCGGTGAGGTCATTAAACATCGTTTCTTTTAATTTTAAGGGTTATTCCCAAAAATGCTATTTTACCACTTTTTTTTTTGCTTTTGGAATTGTTTGTACTTTTGGAAGTGCCAAGTTACTTTTTCTCAGCTTTTAGCAAAGCCACGTCAGTTTTTAAGAATCCAGAAATGGTCTTTATTTCTGGATGACTCCCTCTGATTATCTAAATAAATTGCAATTGCATCGTTAAATACATTGGAAATAGCCACCATTTTTCTTTTCCTAGATTTGGAATAAGTGTGCAGTCTCTTGCATTCTCCTCACTACTGGCTTTTCCTTAAAGAATAGAAATTAATAAACATAATTTTTAAAAAACATTTCACTAGCAACTTTTCTGCAATAATAAACAAGGAAGTCACGATACTCGCAAAAGAATGTTACTAACCAGTCTGTCTTGACATACTAAGGGCAGTAACTTGTACTTGATGCTTTATGCAGATTGTAATTATTATAGATACGAGTTTGTCAAAGACAAGTTACGCTAATACTGAAAATGTACTGCAGAGTTTGAGATTACTTTCTACACTTTCTTAAAAGGGCTTGTGAAACCTCTTTATGACAGAACAAGGTTTAGTGCTGTTTCAGGATTCATGAAGCTGATCTAGACAGCATTTCCTTTAGATGCTGAGAATTTCTTTCTATGCTATGTATTAAATATCTTCTGCAGAATTTACCTTAAGTGCTGTGGGCTAGGTTGATAGCAGCTCTCTGCAACGTTTTGTCACACAGATACGATTTTAGATGTAAATTTTTTTTATGCAAGCACAGTCGTACAGGAGAAATTTTAGACAACATTAACTGCACAAAATATGAAGTTCAGAAAGGCTTTATTATTATTTAGAAAACAAAATTTCAGTAGTAGAGGAAAGAGTGTTTGATGGAAAAAGCTGGCATTGAACAGAAGCATCTGCATGTTTCTGTACAAATTTTGACATCTGTGCTTTGCTTCCATCCTTCTCATCAAATGTTCATATTTGCTGAAAAAGTGCTTATAAGCAGCTAGGAAGAGAGAATAAAAGAGCTGATAATAGTAGTGCTCCAACTGAGGGGGTGTACCTCCTGGAAGATGATATTACATTTCAATTTCTTCCTACACTGCTTTGAGTAAAAAAAGTCCAAAAAATCTGTTTGACAGCAAATTTGGTTTTGTACAGAAAAATATAATTTTTCTCCTTCATTTAAATGGGTGTGCACATTTAAACACTTAAATAAGAGTTCAAACACCGTGTGTCTAACACAGTATAATATACTTTTTTATACTAGGTTCTTAGGCCAACTGAGGCATTGCAGATGAACAGAGTCAGTTCTTTGGCTAGGCTGTGGTGCCATGGTTATGTTAACTTTAAAAAACGCATGCCTGTTGAGATAACCAGGGTTCTACCTTATGGTATTTTTACCTAATTTCCCTGAGAGAATATTGTGTTGTTTATGCATCCCTAAGAAATGCTGGTTTTAGCGCAATTACTGTAATGTAATTACCTGTTTAAGATTGATAAAGGAGCATGTGGGCATAATGTAATAGGTCATTTCCCGTTAATATCTATCTTTAATCATTTAATAACGAAATGTTATGTCTGCTCTTAAGTGTTTAATCAGGAAAGGAAAATCCTCCCTCCCAGGCTGGCATGCACAATGTCCGTCAAAAGCAGAACCACCACATCTCTAGAGATAAAATGTAAAGCATCACATTGGTCCCTCATTTTTTAAAGCCCAGGTTCTTCCTGCACATTGGTATGTAGAAAGTGCCTGTGTCCTCATGTTGTGCAGGCAGGGGTCATAGTAGAAGTCAAGGAGCGTTACAGCCTCATGCTTAGCAGAGGGCAGATAGTTATTGTGGGCCTAGTTTGGGGGAGCAGAGCTAAATGCTGATCTTGGCATCTCCCTGTCATGGCCAGTGAAGTGAGAAGCATGACTGTATGGCAAAAGTTGCCCGCACCTCTCAAATGACTGTGTGTGCCTGAACAGCCTTTGCTGACTGTTCTTGAGAGCAGGATGTTACTGCATGTTATTATCCATTGTAAAGCTGGTTTTGTCCCTGGATGTTTATGGTGGGCTGAGGAGTTCTTTTGGTATGTGTCGTGGTTTAAGCTTAGTCGATTCTAAGCAGTAGCTACAAACATCGGTATTATCAGTACTATTCCCAGACCGAAAGTTAGAAACACAGCGCTGCACCAGCTACTAAGAAGGAGAAAAAATGACTGCTACTGCTGAACCCAGGACAGTATGTTTTAGTTTTAATTCCCTTCTTTGTCACCATCACATTAAGAGAACTAGAGGTACAGTTTCACCTGAAGGAAAATCAGGAAACCTACATATAACAAGGACCTCTTCATTTTCAGCAGTATTGTATAGAAACATTGTTTCCTTTCATACAGAAGAAATACACCATTAAAAATGCTAATGGTTCATTTAAATAGTTTTGCTCTCAGTTTTAATATAGTATGTCTATTTAGTTCAGTTCATAAAATATACATGTACACTTAGTATTTCATTTGATGTTTTGACTTGAGAGAATTGGTATCTCTCAGGCTTCTGCAATCTACATAACTGTTTACATGAGACATATATTCTTGCTGCTGCTGCTTTTGAGATAGAAATTGATATGAAGAAGATACATGTTTTTAAAAAAATGAGTAAATAGAATCAGAAGTAAAATGCTGACTGTTTCCTAACACAAGACAATTGACAGGTGAAAGACTGAGTGGTTGGTGTATACCAAGATTTTTCTCATATGCTCTGTCCACAGTCTTTAATAAAATTTCTTTTTTTCTCTAATGCTTATGACTTTTGTTAAAAAACAAGCAAAAAGCTTCTTAAAGGTTAAATATAATCGTGCTTGCTGATATTGAAGGGTGAAGTCAGGTATTTTAGGGGCTAATACATATTATTGAGTGAAATCATTCCTTCTGTTTTGCCACAATTTATCTGAAAACACAGCAAAGTTTAATAACCTAATTTGCTCTGAATAAATTCTGAGTCTGCAAGCTTTAGCATATATAATGAGACCAATCCAGTGTGGTAAGAATTATATCATAGTGTACTGAAAAATTTCTGGAAGAGTTATACAAATAGAATTCAGTCCTAAGAAACATCTTTCAAGGTATATCATGTTACTTTAAAGACTTCTGGGAAAACAATGCTATCCTGTCTTGTTTTTTCTTGACACCATCAGTTGATCTTTAGGAATGCCTATGTCTTGATATAAAAGTACCATTCTGTTGCTGCTTTGCCATGGGCCCTGTCATATTTTTCTGAATGTAAAATAGAAGTGCCTGGATATTTTATTTTGTTTCCTGGGAGCTGTGCTAGAACTACTTTTATAGGATGCTGAATTTGTGTATGATTTTATACCTAGCAGCCTGAGGAGCTGCTTCTGTGTGTGCTTAGTAAGCTTTATAGCATCCTTGCTGTCTGTAAAACCAGTGAAACTACTTTTTCACTGATTTTGGAAAGCATGGAAAATGTTCTTAACTTTATTTGTTGACGGCATGTTACTGCATAGTCACAATCATATAGAGATGGAATTCAACAATTAAAATAACATAACTGGGTTCAAGTATAATTGTGTGTACTAGATCAATAGATCCCAGGTATTGTGCCAAATACAATTAGGATTTTTCCTCTGATGGACACATCAGATATAATCCTTTTTTGAATGTAGGTGAATTAGAGTTTTCTAAATGCATTACAGACTTATCTTTTTTTTTGTACAATCTAAAGTGTTTCCTGCATAGTGTCTTTGAAAAGATTTAAATTAGATTTTCCAAGTGTGGCAGAAATGACAATAAGTGTTTGTTTCAGATGAAGCATATCCAATTTGATTTCAAATTGTAAGGTCATTTAAGTAATGAGTTCTGATCTAGTTGCCAAAAAGTCTATTTTCAGGAGTCAAAATCCACTGCTGTTAAATATGCTGATAGTTTAATTTGGTTTCCTTGATTTGTAGTTCGGGGTGATTTAAGTACTCACAGTACTTTGCTGTTATTTCTAAACTTGAGTCTTCCCTTTGATCAGGTAATGTAGTCTTCTGAGATTTGCCTTAAAGTAGGATTCAGGATGCTTTCCAACTGAGATTTGTCCTGAAATACGTTTTTTCCTATCTAGTCTGTGCTATAAGTTTAGATGATATGTTTTCTTCCATGTAGATGTATCTCAAAGCTTTAAATCTTTTCTTCATTCTCCACTTTTAGCAGGCAAGGTCTCGAATATGTTGCTATATACATTTATTTCAGAAATGTTTTCTGATGCATTTTTATCCCAAGACAATGGTGTACATGTTTGTTATTTTTCCTTTGTTTTTGAAATGCGTAGCTTAGTTTTTCTATTAGTGTTGAGTTTCTTCTAGTTAATGGTATAGTGAAAGCAAAGCTCAATCAACATTTACATTGCTGTAGTGTTTCTTCTGCTATGATGGGTTTGAGTCAGGCTTTCTCTTATGTGTCCGACAAATAAATGAAATGAAGAGCAGGAGGTCTCCATATAAAGAGTCATATGGAACATATGGTGACCTCGTTTATAAAATCAAGAAGTGAATAATCTTTAGCTGGAACAGAAAAGCTGATTTATTAATTTGTTCTTCAGATTTTGTCTTGCTGTCTTCATCATATGTATTGTCCAGTCTTAAGTAACTGACTGCAACAAAAACCAGCAGTGAATGATGGAGGTGCTGACTGCTTTTATTTGTAGTAAAAATTTTTAGCAATTTGGCTTCACAAAATATCTGACTGCGTAACATCTGGTACAATGCACATCTGTTTTCAGGTGCACTACAATGTTGGCAAAAACCTGGCTGACAAAGGAAATCAAAGTGCTGCAATCAAATACTACAGAGAAGCTGTAAGGTATTAGGAATTTTACTGCTTTAATGGTCCATCCTAAAATTTCTTTCATGTTCAACATGAAGAAAATGCTTAGGTATTCATTTTCATGATTTGCAGCATTGCAGAGCTAGCAATTTGCATATAGTAATACATGTTCCATACGTAATAATCGTCTCTTAAATTTTAAATTTTAGGTTGAATCCTAAATATGTACATGCCATGAACAACCTTGGAAATATTCTGAAAGAAAGAAATGAGCTCCAAGAAGCAGAGGAGTTGCTGTCCTTAGCTGTACAAATACAGTATGTTTAGAACAGTGCTAAGCAGCATTTTGCACTGAGCAGAAATAATACAGTCAGTAGGATCTTGTGTTCTAAATGCTCAATTGTTCTCTCTCTTCTTTTTTTTCCCCATTTGCCCAGACCTGATTTTGCTGCTGCATGGATGAATCTAGGAATAGTACAAAACAGTTTAAGAAGGTTTGAAGAGGCAGAGCAAAGTTACTGGACAGCAATTAAACACAGGAAAAAATACCCAGATTGTTACTACAATTTAGGGCGATTGGTAAGTGCTTTTGAATAAATTACATCTATAACAGAAATCTTTCTCTGTGTGCATATAACAAAAAAAATCCACTGTACTGTTAAATATGCTGATCGTTTAATTTGATTTCCTTGATTTGTAGTTCAGAGTGATTTAAATTTTTTGGTAGCTTTTCCTATCGCTTTCCCAGCATACTTCCTTCCATAGCAACCTTCCGTAGTCCCAATTTTTTCATACAGAGAGGTATACTCAAAAATATGGATTGTGATCTTTTGTTCAAAAGATATTATTAATCATTTCCCAATATTAGACTGTTTTCAGTTATACTTGTATTGTCAGGTAGTAGAATTATGCCCTAAAAAAAATTCATTTAGATTCTTGGAAATAATAACTGAATATTTACTTATTCTCTTGTGTAGATTTCCAGATTCTGTGCTGGTTTTCTTCCCTATCTTATTGGTACATGCATATGTGAAAACAAGCCTGGGTGCCAGAGAAAAGCAGGTTAAAATTAGTATATAGCACTCTCTCTTCCATATTACCATAGTATTCTTTTTACATTTCACATTTTTGTCACTAAAAACAAGTTCTACTAGAATGGAATAGCTCTTTAGAACAGCTCTTTTGTGTCTTTTGTGCATCATAGGAAAGTAAAACAAATCAGAGTGAAATGACTGGGTTTGTCTTTGGTTTTAGTATGCAGATTTGAATCGCCATATAGATGCATTGAATGCATGGAGGAATGCTACAGTTCTGAAACCAGAGCATAGTTTGGCTTGGAACAATATGATTATATTGCTTGATAACACAGGTATAAGCATATTTGAATGTTTTAGTGAATAATTCAGTGTCTAGCAAAACTTAAAGCTTTTTCTGTATTTATCTAAAAGGAGTCATGCCTCTTGTTTGGCTGTCTAGCCACTCTGTAAGTGGTTTTAAAGCATCACTTGGAATCCAGCCCTTAAATTGAATTTCTGATCCTTATTTGAAATGCCATCATTGTGGAAGCGTGTTTGTATTGTAGACAAAACTTAACTTTTGAATCTGTGCTTTGTTGTTCTGAAAGTGTTACCTGTTGAAAACAAAATGGGAGTTTTCTGTTGTCTTACTCTGTGTACTTTTACATTTGCATGTGTATGATACTTGGTTTTCTTTAAAAATGCGTGTACTCAGTTTATACAATATGCATGCTTGCAGCATAAAAAGTAACTAGTAAGGCTGTGTTAAAATATGCCTTTTTTGGTTTTTTTCCACTGAATGGGCTTCCAGGCAACCTAGCTCAAGCAGAAGCAGTTGGAAGAGAGGCCCTAGAATTAATACCTAATGATCATTCCCTTATGTTTTCATTGGCAAATGTACTGGGGAAATCACAAAAATATAAGGTAAGTAATGAGCTTTCAGAGTGTTGAATTTTAGCTTTGGGGTTTGGTTGGGTTTTTTTCCTGTTTAAACTCTTTCAGCTTTTTATGGAAACTGTTTGAGGAGGTCATTGTCAACTGTGACTTAGATAATCAGGTTTAAATGCCCATTTCTGTCACAGTACTACTGTGTGATTCTGGCCTAAGTTCATCCCATCTTATTTCAAATGCCTGGGTTATAAATGTTGCTGCCCTAAACTATTGTCAGTGGTCACTGAAGAGAAATAGGCATTTAGGCACACTAGAGGGCACTTAGGGTCTTGTATTGCTTCACTGCCGAGAGGGAGCCTGCTCTGCCTGATTTAGGGGCCTTGTTTCAGGAGATGAAATAAGATGTGTGGTATGCCAGTCCTTGTGCTTTTGGTATGTAAAGGAAGCAAGGTTTACCATTACTCCATATTAATACTAGCCTTTTGCCTCAGTCAGTATCTAAAACAGAGATATACAGACTTGCTAATTGCAGATTGAGGAGGGATACCTGAGTAATTCCAGAATATTAAGAGGAAGAAGACCGTGCATTGAGCACTGTATTGAGCTTTCTCTTGAATGCAGTGGACCAGCCTGTGAGTGGTGTGCCTCAGCATTAGCTACTTCTATTTACAAGTAATAAATGTCATGGAATTAATGAGTTGTTTTCCAAAAGGAATTGTATGAGCGGACAGAATAAATAATACACAGTTAATGTATTTAGTTGTTTTAATTTACTCCGTAGTCACCGATTTGTGTATGTGATAGGGACAAATTAATAATCAAGGAAGTTTTTTGTATTTGTGAGAAAACTGTCATTTACTGAACAATGGCTTTTCAGGGGTTTGCTGGCTTTTTGATAGCAGTAATGTTAGCAGCACTGAAGGAATATCCTCAGTATATGCAAATTAAGGAGACTTCATGATGTGAAACTTCTCAGAATAGATGCATTTTTCCTCCAATTACTGTGTTCACTTGGATTTCTACAGTCCTGTTTGGCTGTGAAGTCATGACATATCCACATGAGAAGCCAGGACCTGCGACAACCCAGCACTTGCTCTAGTTTGTGATAAATTGCTGTTGAGACACCCCATCACTGTTTCTGTAGACTGGCTGGGGTTTTTTCTGTACACTCTCTTTTCTCTCTCCATCTGAGACTGTTATAAAATATATGTTTTAGGTTAGTTTAATAAAGTTCCAAAAGAATACAAATTAACGGCCAGGAAGTATAAGGATGAGATTATGGAGGAGGTAATTGCTGAGATTATTTTGGTTAGTCGTGACTGTGAAATAGAAGATTGTATAGTTATTCATCAAGAAGAGCATGCAGCATGACAGAATAAAGAGCATTCATAATGAGATAAGTAGAAAAGGTAAGTTGAAAACAAGCTAGAAAACTTCTCCAGGTGTAGGAGAAATAATTCTGTCTTAGTGGATTCAAAAATAAAAAAAGGAGGTAGTGCTTTTGATTGTTAGCTCTGAAAGGTCATTATGCTGCAAGGGAGTGTGTTGGAGACAAAGTAGGAATGATAGTAGGGGAAATGAAGCTTCCAAGTCAGCATCCTCAATAAAGTAAAAGGAGCAGTGGAGCCCAGCAAAGAAAGCAGGGAGCCAGAGAGTGTTTTAATATTTCAATATGGAGTAGTAGGTTTGCACAGAGCAAAAAACCTTAACTAGTCACTTAAAGTAGATGAATTGTAAGAGAGAGAGCAAATTAAGGGGATTGAGAAGTAGACTCACTTAGAAAAGGTTATGATCTCAGTAGCTGTATTTTGCATCACCTTGAAAGAGCAGATACAGGAGGGAGGGGGCTAAGTGGAAGAATGCTAAATGACAATTAAAATCCATAGAAAATTCAGACTTCTTGTCCACCCCCTCACCATGTGAAAACAGAGAAGTAGATGACTCCCTAATGAGAGTGTTTTGAGTGTTTGGAATGGGAGGGGAGAAGGAGGGGATGGAGACTATCAAGGTGATGGAGATAATTTTCAGAGGTCTACCTGGCTGTGTCTGATGTGTTGTATAATCTCAGGCATTTCATTTATTGGGTTATGTGTTATGTGTGTGTATAAAGGTTGTATTGGCTCTGTTGCCATAAAGTAAAATTTGTTCTGTGCTTTTTGTTATCTCTTATGTTAAAAGACATTGAGTTGAAAAGTTTATACTATGTTATGAGAGACTTCTTTCCATTCACCACAGAATATTCTCCTTCAATTTCAGATATACCTTGATTTTCAGCTGAAAATGGTTTCCCTAAAAAAAAAAAAAAAAAAGTAACCCTTTATGATTTCTTTTTGTATCTACTCATAAATGATTTATTGTTCCAGAAACAAAAGCACATAAAGAATGAGCTGGTTTGGTAGGTTTGTTTTGTTTTTTTAATTAGTATCTGTTATACGAAGTTAGAAGTCTCCTTTAAATGCTTGTTCTTGTCACAATGGATGAAGAACCAAGCTATCTTTAGTTCTTTGAAAATATAGATGCTGTACTTTTGTAATGTACACATCTATGCTTTTTCTGTGAAAAATACAATAAATTAAAACCATTCAGCTTTTTTTTTACTTTTTGTATTTGAAATAAAGCCAGACTATAATTTTGTGCTGTGGCCTTGACAGCAGATGGAATGCAGTGTGCTTACCCAAAGCCTTTGCTATGCACAGTGTGCAAGTTTCTTGGCAACACTTAAAGATTTGGCAAGATACAGCAATTTGAAATATCGCTGATGTACTGGAATGTGTATTTACTCCATATAGCTACAGTAATATGAATATGATGCACCTTAAATAGCCTTTAATCAGCCAGTATGCTTCTACTAGCTGCTGGGCAAAGCAGTGGTGATAAAAATGTTTTCAGCATGTAGTTGAAAATGTACGGTAATGGCAGCCAGCACTGAGAATACATTTCATTAAATTTTCTGGGAGCACATTGCACTACTTGTCCCGTCATGCTTTGGCAGTGAGAGGATGAGACCATACATTAGGTGCTTCTTTGTGTGGGTGGCAACTTTTAGGCATAAGAGTGAATTAATTGGATGGCACATCTTTCACTTTGATTGCTGTTAACCTGCCCAGTGAAGAAAACAGAGATTTAGTTATTAAACCAAAATAATAAAATTTGTGGGGGGAAAAAATACAACTGATTACTGTATGCTTTCAAGTGCCTGTTGATTTTTAGGCTTCGATGGTCATATGAAAAGAAAAGGATATCTTGCAACACCGCTAGACTTGCCAAATGTGACAGAGTTAAAATCATAGAATCATTTTTACTGGAAGGGACAGTCAGAGTCATCTAGTTCAATCCCTGACCCAAACCAGGACAATTTCCAGTTGAATCTTTAACATCTCTATGGATGGAGATTCTGAAACTTCTCCGGACAGCATCTTCCAATGCTTGACAACCCTTTGGTTTAAAAAAGTTTCCAGACATTTGGTTCCCTTGCTCAGTACTATCCAAGTATTCCTTCTCCTGAAACAGGATGTCCTGCAAAAGAACTTGTCAAGAACCCTAGGGTTTGTAATTTGCTTGACCTGTGAAGATGAAGCCATTTTATGCATCAGCTTCTCTTGACTTGAGAATCACAGCCTTATTGCTGTGCTCAGCAATGTCCTGAAAGGAGCCCAGAGTTTGGGTTTGAATTTGGATATACTGGGAAGCTCTTAAGTCACTCAAAAGTTGAGTGACTCAGTGTTGAGACATCAGAAATTTCTTGCCTCTGAGGGACCTTTACAGAGACTTATTTCATGCTTCACATGAGAGGATGGCAGAACCAAGAATCTGACTGACAGGTTTTCTTTTTCAGTAGAGCCTGTCTTGTGCTTTGTAGATTGCAGTAATAAAAGCTTAGCACAAAGGAAAACCCTTTTCCCCAAGTTATTGTTTTCACATACCTCAGACAGCAAGTATGTGCATTCAGACAGAAGCCTACCACACTGAGGTAATTTCGTCTTCAGCTGCATTGAAACTGAATGGGCAACTTCTCCTAAAACACAGCACAGAATAGAAATCTATATAAACTATGTAAACTTGCATGGGAGTACCTATACTCCATTTGGATCGGGGGAGAGGTATCTTTTTAAACTTCTGCGAGGAAATATGCTCTGGAACAGAAGTATCTATATTAGCAGCTGCTTTGGGAAAATAAAAATGTTTGAATTTGAGAACAAATTTAGTGGTAAATTGTTCTCTGAATATTGGGTGAGGGAGTTCCGATTCCCTAAGAACAACTTGGATATCAACGGCCCTAAGAGTATGCCACTGCAAATGGGAATCTGGAAAAGATAACTTGTGAGGAATATTTCAGTTGGCTTGATCTTTTTAAGGAGCAGGCACTCAGCTACTCTTCACTGAGAACCACACTGAAACAGGTCAGGTCTTGAGCAACCATGGCAGGGGAGTTGCAAGTAGATGATCTTACAGTCCTTTTCAATGATCTGTTTGAAAGGGGTTTACTGGAATGCCCCTATTTTAAATGCTAAAAACTATTTTAAAGGGAAAGGTGCCTAAAAGCAGTTTGGTCAGATAGTGAATTATATTATCCTTAATTTGATTGAATAAGTAGGGAAAGTTTCAGTAGGTAACGTGGAAAATACTGTAACTGTGAGTAGGAAAAAAAAGCAAGTAAACTGCTTTGCAAACTTCACTAGTGCTTAATAGCTGTCTGCTAAAATAACAGCAGCCTGTGAAAGCATGGCACCTATTTGTAGCTTTGTCACTGTTTTCTGGAGGCTGTAGCCACCTGATAGTATCACATGGGCTTAGAAAATATATACTGTGGTATCACATAAATTTGGCATTTTTGGGAGGGTTTTTAATTACAGTCATGGGTCAATTTTGTGATATTTTATATACTGAAGGAGTAGACTGTCCTGTTGACTTGTTCTTGTAAATTATTCAGGAATCTGAAGCTTTGTTCCTGAAGGCAATTAAAGCCAATCCAAATGCTGCCAGTTATCATGGTAATTTGGGTAAGAGCCTTTCTAACTCTTATCAGCTGTATTGTTTGTTTGCTTCATACTCGTTGTGTTTTAAAAGAAAAAGCAATCTTTTAAGCCTTCTTCCTGCTGGTCAGATTTCTATTTCATTTCTTATAAAAACTGCCAGCCAGAACAGGGCAGTAAAACAGAAAAGCTGTCACACGATATGACAGATCAAGAGGGCCGCACAATCCAGCCCAGAGGTAGCTGCACTTCAGTGTCTGCAAATTGGTTCATTTATGCTATGCTTGTAACCCACAATGAGCTCACCAGATAAGAGCTGCCATTTGTGGCTGCAATGTAATTCATTCCTTCATCATTCCCATGCCAGTTCTGCTCCCAGGCTTTGCTCCTGCGGTTGGCAACAGAACAAGCAGCTACTGTGCCACCAGCCAGCGAGAGACCCTCACTAGAAAACAAATGCTTTAATGTTGTTTTCCAAGTGATTGGCAAGATTGCACATTATTCAACAATATTGCTAATGAAATTCCTCACTGATGTTCCAGCTGTGCTTTATCATCGCTGGGGAAATCTTGACTTGGCAAAGAAGCACTACGAAGTCTCTCTGAAGCTTGATCCTATGGCACCCGGGACCAAGGAAAACTACAACCTCCTAAGAAGAAAACTGGAGCAATTGCAAAAGAAAGGCGGTGCCTGATGTTTCTATTCAGGTTGTCCGTGCATGCTGTTTATGATTCATGTTACATGGGTATTTTTCACCATGTAAAGGATTCAGTTGTTATTTCTCAAAAATAACACCACCAGCACTGCACACTTGAATGTCCAGTTATGCCCTCCTACAGATCCTAAAATTTCAGCATGAGGGTTTATTTTATTTTTACTCTTGAACTGCTTTTAAAGTCCTTTAGAACAGTTTTATAGGTATATGAAAGCAATGCAGATGGAATTTCACAGCTTTCACTTTTGATTTGGTATCTTCGTCTGACTATTCTATGATTCTTTGACTTTTTAGTAGCAGGATGAATACCAGAAGGCAGTTTTATTTTTGAAAGTGATTCTTAAAAAGTGCAATTTCCTGTTTAAATACTTATCAAGTGTGAAGAATATCAGTCCACTTCAGTTTTATTACTGCCTTCTACGTCCAGTCCTGCAGAGCCAGTGGAAAAATGGATTCTGTCCAGCACATGAGTCTGCACATTTGAGTTATGCCCTTGGTCTTGTGCCTGGCTCCACCCTGTGAAGTGTCGGATTTGTAAAGGAGTAAATGAGGACAAGGATTTGAGCATAAATGTTTGTCAGACAGTGCACTGCTGAGGTACGCTTGAGTGGAGAAAATACTCTTAGATTAAGATGGCAGATGTTAGCAAGCAGCAAAGGGAAAAGAAGTGTGAGGCAGTAGAGGAGTCAGCTAGAGTTTGTGTCCTTGCAGACAGCCTCATCTAGTATAGACAGCTTGGGTAACAAGGCAGAATCACTTTAGCTCCTGCTGCAGGTCAGTGGTCTAAATATAGCATAACATCTACGGGAGCTAATTTCTGTGTTCTCAGGCATTTCAGTGCTTTCTGGTTAAGGATACTATACCTTTCAGTTCCTAAATTGTTGGTGAAAAAGGAGAGAGTTTCTGTGAAAAAGTAACTGGGCAGAGGACCTGACTTTGGCTGTTGATGTTTTAACTGGGAGGAACTCAGCTTCACCTTAGTCTCCTGTGGCTCATGTGTTTGCTGAAGTGTCAGTTAAATAAGCATAAACTGGTCACAGTGATGTGGGATGATTCAGAGATGGGGTATGTAGATACAGTGTTGCTTCTCTAAATGGGCTATGCTTTAATACATGTTTAAACTCTGGCTGTCCAGAGTTGTTTGTCTTGTGCTAATATTTACATTCATGCTTCAGATAGTCACATGTCTATTTGTTGTTTCCTTGGCATGGAAGATTGCTATTGTATGTGAAAACTGAGGAATTTTACCTCTCTTTTCATATTCCTTTATTCTTTCCGACCCTGTCCCCAGGAAGATACTGATCAGTGCAGTATTTGCAGCTTTCCTAATCTGTCCAATGATTACTGTATAGGAGGTCGTGTAATGTTCTTCATACACAACTAATCTATGTGAGGAACCATTTAAAGTGTTGGGGGAATTCTTGCCGTAAGACAGGATGTCGCATGACTCTGCCATCTGACCACCATGTAACCATTTTACATCTATGCTATGTTTTGAACGTACCGTAGGCTACTTTTGTATTATAAATCTGCTTGGAAGTTACAGTTGTTTCAAGAACCAAATGTGTCTGCAAAGCACACTGCAGTACTGCAGAGCTACCAAAGCATCCTCTGACAATACTAGTTTGGGTAACATAGGTAGTGCAGCTAATGTAATATTCTTGCCAGACTAACTGTAAATCTAGCCAGCAAGGCTGTGGCAGTGTGGTGCTGTCCATAAGTTTGGTTATGAATGAATGAATATACCCACGTTATCTAGTATGTTGTCATACTGATTTTAGTTGAGGTACCAGGGACATGTAATTGTGCTAATGCAGTGCTCCTCTTCTGCAGATACAGCCTGTTCCTCAGCAGGACTGATTAGTTTATATAGGGTACTAAGTTGATGGTGTTGTTTCCATTTCTTCTGGTTTCTTGGACAGAATTTTCAGAAGCTGGTTTCTGAATGTACTTGCAGGATATAAATATGCTCTTTGATACGTGTCTGTACTGATCCAGCAGAATGTTGCACCACTATGGGTAGTCATCTTCCAAAAACCAGCATAGTTTAGTCAGTACCAGCTTTTGTATCTGAAACATGCTAAAATAGATACACCCTTCAGTACAAACGGCAGACTTCTAAGGCTTGCCATACGTAGCTTATTATTCATCAGACACAGAGAACACTTGGCTACTTCAGTCATGAAGTATTTAAAGAGTTGGAATCTGGCTGGATGAGCTAATTTATAGCAGATGTGTGTTTAATCATGTCTTTTCTGTATATTTGGAATATGACATACTGAGTTTAAATTATTATTCTCATCATAAGGTCCACATGTACAGTTTTCCCTATTTCTTGCCATATTAGCTTTACAGAAATCCAGTAGATCAATATTATATATGGGGTATGAATTCTGTCTAGATCATTGTAAACCAAAGTTGATTTAGGAATTCCTCTGTGGAGGTCTGTCAGTAATTCTACTCAAGAATCTTTGATCGAAGAGACATGCCAACAAATTGAAGGTTTTGTTGGCATTTAGAAGTGGTGTTTACTCTTCAATACAGACACCATGAGTTCTTCTTGATTAGTTTTCTGACTACCTGTATGTATTTTTGTGAGGGTTTATTTGTTTTGTATCATTTTCAGTGCTATATAAATTCAGTGTGATTACTTTTATGACAGTAATAAGAAGGATACAATTCTGTCTCAGTGTGATGTTAAGGCAGAATTGGGTTCAAAAGAAGCAACAAACAAGACTGCTTTTTTAATAAAAATTCCTTAAGACTTTCAAGAATGCTAAGATTTTTTTCTTTATTTTCAGAAATATTATGAGAGTGCAAATGATTGAGTTTTACTTAAAATGGTTAAATGTTAACCTTTTGCTTGTTTTTTCATACCTCATGAATGACTCCTGGAATAGCGCATAACACACAACCTGGAAAAAAGAAGGGTGAAGAATAAGTGGTTTTGTACATAACTGTTGTTACAGTTTCTGTCTCCAGCATGCTGAATTTTTTTCTCATTACTTTTCCACCATTGCTAATTACAGAAGATTAAAGTTACTTTCTTATCAGGTGGCTTGCTTGATTCTCTAATGAAATTAAGAATACTGGATACTTTTTATTTTTTTCTTCAAAGATTTCCTGTTCAAGTACAGTTCTGAAGAGAGAAACACAGAACAATTCAGTGCACAGAATGGAGTCAGAAAAAAACATTCACAATGACTGCTATGTATGAGAGTCTCTTTTCACCAAAAACTTCCAATGGAGTTCCCTAACTGTATGCTTCTGTCATGTTTAGACCAGCGCCACGTACATGAAGATTCCTATTTAATTTCATACTTAGGATTTAAAGTTTAGAGATGTGGGTTGTGGGTGTGTTTATGAGCACTCAGAAATAAAAATCTTAACTACTTTTGAATGGTTTGTTAAAAATATGGGGCCTATTCACTGGGAACTTGTTTCCTTCATATTTGAGAGACCTGTACCTGAGCTATCTGTCCTAGTTTCTCTTTATAGTCACTGGGGAAGAAAAAAAGGCAGATAATTTGAAACAGGATTCATCTCCTAAAGAAAGCATCTTTAGGATGTGAGGCATCGTGTACTTGAAGCAGGTATTCCTCCTCACTAACTGCAAAGGGTAAGTAAGGTGATCAGCTCATATATATGAAGAAAATCTCACTGCTGCTCAGTTGAAATAATCTGGTCTCGTATGCCTCCAGCACTCATACATTACTTGCACCAAGAATTTTAAAAGACTGGCACTGAAGCAAATTGGCAGGTACTTGCCTTGAGAGTCAGAGAGTTACAGTAGTTGGACACGGGAATGGGATCAGACAAACTGGAAGAGCTTTGGTTTCTGCAGACAGTTAAATTTTACATGACTGATAAAGCACTGGAATGTTCAATCTCTGCCTATGGAAACAGAACATTCAGGTTCAGTTTGACTCATTGTTAGCTTGTCTATCATCACAATAAATGGTAACAATTTCTTATTAAATTTACTTTTGGTGCCCTTTAATTTGTTTTAAAAGCAATCTAAAGCAACTGTAAACTTGCAAAGGTGAGATTTTTTTCTTAAATTGAAGTGCTATTTCAAGCTGTAGCTGTTTGAATGCTAAAAGTGGTAGCATAGCCCATTTCTGTGTGGTGAGGTTTTTTAGTTTAAATAGCTTAGCACTTATTTGCTGGTTCCTGCTTGTGTTGTACATTTCCTCTGAGTGCAGGTACATCTACATGTCTATCATTTTATGTAGATTCCGAAGTGATTCTTGACTTGACCTTTGGCACTGGATAGTGCTGCCTGACACAGCTCGTGATACGTCTCTACCAAATGCGTGTTTATGAGGGCACTCAGAAAGACTAAAAATTGCTAGAAACAAAAGCAAGATCACAGTTGAATTTCTGCGATGTAAAAATGCTCTGGGAGCCAAACTCATGTCCTTTACAAACCACAAGCAGGTAGTACTAGTACTGGTGAGCTGGAGTGAATGCTGGTCTCCACGATCACATGAAATGTTTGTACATAGCTGTACATAGCTCTGTGTTCAGTGAGTGTCAGTGATGATACATGTCAAGTGGTTCGGGGCTTTTTAAAATAAATATTTTTGTTAGTGAAAAGAAAATCTGTACAGATAATTGAAATGTGAAGCTTGTGATTGCAAAGTTGAACTTTTTTAATGTAGTGTTTGATCATTTAGACCATCAGTAGTATGTTCCAGTTTATTTTCAGCTGAGCAAGAAGCAAATACATTTGTAATTGAGCCACGTAATAAATCTGCATTTTGCTATCTCTTTGAATAGATTTTAATTGTGATAATGGTGTTTATTTTTGTAGTAGGGTTTTGATTCAGGCTTCTGCTGTAAGATGGGAGGAAAATGTCATGTCATGGGCATGGCAGACTGGTACTGTGAGATACAGGAAGACATTCTTCCCCTCGGAGTAACAGTTCAAAATCTTGATTCTGCACAAATGTGCAGATGTTCAATGCATATACCTAAAAAATACCAACCCAAAAGCAGCACTTGGGGAGAATGATGGAATACTTAATTAATTCAACCTCTAGAACAAGCTATAGAAGAGCAGGAAATACTCAAACTCAGAGCAATCTTACACTGCTTTAGAGCTGGAATGGAATTACTGAATACCAGTTGTATAAGGGAACAGCTGGTAACGGATGCAAGCCAATTCCCAATTTTCCGACTAGGCAATGAGGGACTGAAAAAAGGCCAGTTGCTGTCCCAATAACCAGGCTGCAGAACGGTGCTTGTATGCCCCAGATACGCAAGTACCGAGTTACTCAGCATCAAACAGAACAAGGAGTGAGTTAGTCCTCCTACCAGCACAGCAAGCTTCTCACAGCGATTTTGCTGTGTAGAGCCTGCTTTGCTACAAGGCTGCCTGGTGTCTGTGGGCCAGCTCGAGGGGGTGCTCGGCTGAGGATGGGGAAGCTGCCTGAAAGGGAGAGGAGGCACGCTCAGGTTTGGGACTTGAGCTCCTGCAGGCTTGACCCCTATCTCTGCACAGAGCCAAAACCCCTTCCATGGGGCGATCAGCACCGTTCACGAAATAGTAAGGGTTCGTAAAAGCTCCCTAAAAGCCACGCTTATTGCCTGCACATTCCTAGCCTCCCGGGCCAGGACGCTCCGTCCCCCTCGCAGCCAGGGTTCCTCAGGAGAACGACCCCGACTCGCCCGCCCCGCCCCCTCCCGCCCCGCGGCCGGCCCCACCCCGCCCCGCCGCCTACTCCCCGGAGAGGCGCCCAGGGCCGGGCAGAACGCGGCGGCCGCAGGCGGGAGCGAAGGCGCAGAGGAACCGCAACGCTGGCGAGTGAGTGCCGAGAGCGGCCGCCGCACGGGTGCGCGACAGGGCCCGCGCCGGCGGGGAGCGGCAGGGCGGGACGGGGCGGCCTGCCCTTGCCGTCACGTGACGCGGCTCCTCCGCGAGCCCCTGCTCCTGGTGACGCCACTAAGGCCGAGCCTCCCGGGGGCCAATGAGACGATCGCGGGGCGGGGCTCCGCGGCGGCCATTGGGTTGGGTTGAGTTGAGATGGGCTGGGTTGTGGCCTCCCCGCGGGGGGTGACGGTGGCGGCTGGGACTGAAGGAGGAAAGGAGGGAGGAAGGAAGGAAGGAAGGAAGGGATTTTTTTACCTGCGGCTGCCCGGGTTAGGGTGGTGGAGGCGGAAGGCAGGGTGGCTCCACCCTGTCGCCGGTTCCTTGCGGGTCGGCGGTGGCAAGCAGGAGCCGCGCTGCCTTTACCTCGCGTTGTCGGTGTTGCGCCAGGCCCGTAAGGCCCTGGCCGGGTTCCCTCGTGTGGCCGAGGCAGCCGGGCTGCCGGCACTAATGCAGCCTGGTTCAGAGAGGGCTGCCCGCGACCCTGAGCTTGAAGCGGCTGTTGATGGGCCGAGGTGGGAGCACCTCGGGTTCGCCTGGTATGCAGGTGCCTAGCCCATTCTCCAGAGTGTTAATTATGGGCCAAATACTCAGTAACATACCTTTGCCTTGTAGGGATTAGTGGCGTGGGTTTGAAGAACAAGAACTTGAGGGAGAGTAGGAAGAAAATGGTTTAGGTGTCATAGATTAAGAGAAGCTGTGACAGTGGATATCTGTATCCTTATGAGATACCGCTTAAGAGCGTTTGTCTTCTTGCATGCATTGCTTGGACCAGATTGGGAGGGGGCAAGGGATGTTACCTTTTTTATCTTTCTAAGGGTTTCCTCTCGTGCCTTTTCTGTATCTTTTTCTGTTTTAGAGATACGTAAGTCTTTTGCTTTTGAGTCAAGGTTCATTTAGCTATATCTGTGTTAACTCCAGACAATTAAATTCCTCATTTTTTGCTTCAGGGATTTTTCATTTGCTACTTCTGTAATTTTTGCAATGCTCTGAAAATATCAAGGTAGCAACTTAACATGCAGAAGCACAACTATAAATATCCCCATGACCAAGTTGTTTCATGTAGAACTCTGTGAAGAGTGTACTTGTTTTATATACTCTGGTTTAAGCAGGCAGTCAACCTGGAAAAGCAATTTCTCGACAATTAACATTGTTCAGTGTGTGACATAGGCCATTAAAAGAGGCTTTAAATTTCACGAGTATAAATGAAAAATGGGCATACATCGTCTTTCTTGTCCCCTGTCCCTGAGAAAAGCCTTAAAAACCTAGTCTGCTTATAGCATAGGTACCCTCAGCTAGCACTCATTATCTGGCCTTGCTCCATCATGCTTGTCAATGTCATATAAAAACTAACGTGTTGTGTAACCTAGGTGTATTACAGCATTGTACTGCTGCCAGTAAGTAAAAGCTAAATAAAACAGATCTCGCCGTTCTGTCTCAAAACCTGAATTGCCAAGGGCAATTCAAGGCAAGGCAAACAAAAAAATGGGCTTTCCATACACAGCAGTTTGAAATCTGCATCCTATTGCTGAAAAATACTAATTACTTAATAAGTGGGTCATACTTTGTTTTGCTTGGGTTCTTGCAGCCTGTTTGCTCCTCACTTCCTAAGTCACTGTGGTGGTCTGTGTCACCTCTGCAAGCAAGTTTTTTTTGAGTTTGTATGTGACCTTGTTTTGAGACCACTGGAATTATATGTGTGATCAGAGGTTATTTGCTGATCATTTTCTCGTGTCAATTTAGGGTAGAGACCACTGGAATTATATGTGTGATCAGAGGTTGTTTGCTGATCATTTTATCATGTCAATTTAGGGTAGAGACCACTGGAATTATATGTGTGATCAGAGGTTGTTTGCTGATCATTTTCTCGTGTCAATTTAGGGTAGAAATACTGCTTTGGATGCTTCATTTTCTGCAGTGTTCTACTCTTTATCCTTTAGATATGTAGATCTTCTGCTTTTGAGTCAAGGTTCATTTAGTATCTGTATTAACTCCAGACAATTAACTTCCTCAGTTCATGCTTTCCTTAACTGATTTTTGATGTGGCAAGTTAAGTGCCTCTGGGGAGTACAGAGCACACATAAGGCCTGGTTTTGCATCGGACATCCTGCTGTCTCTTGCACCCACTGTTAGCTGAGTACGGCCTCTTGACTTGGAAAAGTGTCATCTAGCCTTGGCTTTAGCTCTGGTCTGAGGGGGGGGCCAGGCTAGGTGACCTTCAAAGGTCCCTTCTAACCAATGTTCCTCTGGCTCTGTCTATGCATTCTTATGACTCCTAATAGTCACCCAACTATCTACTTCAAAAGAAGCTTCCTGTAGTAAATGGCTTTCATCAGACTGCTGATACAACTATAATTTTTGCCTGTTCTGCTTTCTGTTGTTCATATGGTTACATTTGTTCTTGGGGAACTTTGGGGGAGTGAAGTTACATGACTGCCTGATCTATGATTTGAATTTGTGAGTGTAGGTACAAGAGTGAAGTCATGAGCAGTTTTTGAAGTCAAGTAAGAGAATAATAAATTCCAGGGGTATGTTGTAGCATTTGCCTTCTGCTACTAGCTGAAGTGGTACACTTTTACTCTTTAATGGAGTAATTATTTTTCTGTGTGATCACAAACAGCATTAACAGTTACTGCTTGTGGCAAAAAATACACTTCAAAAACTGCAGGTTTTGTAATCTCTTTTTATGGAGCACTGTACTTCTTTCCACCCCATTCCTAATCAAGTCTTGTTGTATGTTTCTCATCCTCTAAAAGCACAAGCTCTTTGAACTCAGTCACATAACAACTCTCTTGATTTAAGTAGGATTGAATGTGAAACTTGCATGATGTTTTGGGCAGCATGAACTGCTTAAGCAGATAACACATGCCACGGTAGAATGCATTTCATGTATGAACTGGTGCTACCTTTCTTCTTCCCATCTTTCAAAATGTTCTGTTTGCAGCATTTTGACAGAGAAGGTAAGTATTACACAGGTAGTAAGATAGAGGGGAAATGTATGGATGCAGTCATGTCATTGAGTTTGCAAATGTAACACCTTTTTCATTCTGTCTTTCTAAAAAGTGTGCATGATACCTTTTTTTCTTTAAAACCAGAACTATTCAAGCAGTAGTACATCACTGTTCTTAAATCAAAATCTGTAGCTATGTAGAATTTTCTGCTCTTTTTCACTCCAAAAGTTTAATTACATTTTATGGACCATGTCAAATACAGCTCTCTTTTCCTTACTTCCAAAAGCAGTTAGTGCTAAAGGAGGACAGGCTGTACCAGGATAATATAATATTCTATTGATTTACCATTACAGCAGTTTTCAAGAATGCCCTTTACATGAAGATTTTTGGCCATTGTGATTTTTTTAAGTGTGTCAGCTATTTACTCTTAATATCTTGAGAAAACATAGTGAATATCACTCTCAACTGATTTCTCTGACTTACAAGATAACTATTCTTTGGAATTGCCACCTTTCTGCAGTGTGTGAACTGTAATTAATCATGTCCTTTACTAACAGCCAGAGTTACCCATCATATTGCTGTTGTTCTGACAGAAGTTCTTGACAATGTAGAATCGCTTTTACTTATCCCTCCCCTGAAGCATTGCTTCTTTCCAGTGCTGGGTGTTGCCGCTGTTAACTGTGAAGGAGATCATTCCATTTGCGCCAGGCTTCAGCTGTGAGAGAGTGTTTGTACTGGGATGATACTGCCACTGTAAATATATGTGCTATCAGATAATACCAGACTAATTATAAGTCTCTTTTTCTTTATCTCTTTTCCTCCACTTATTGTGTCTAGCCTGATACACAGCTTCTATGATACTGTAATCCAGCTTGCTTCACTGCTTGCCTGCATCATGAAAACCCTTTTCCTTGAGTCAGGTCAGAGTCTCTCTTATTTTGGTTTATACCTGTTGTTTCTCCAACTCCCACATGCACCACTGTGAAGAGCCTGGCTGTGTTTTCTGGATAACCTCCTCACAGGTATGAGAAGATTGCGGTTTGGCCACTGCAGAGCCATCTCTTCTCAAGTTGAACAGGCCCAGTTCCCTGAACTTGTCACAGACGAAATGCGCCTCCCTCATTACCTTGCTTCTACTGGGGGGCTCAAAACTGGATGCAGTATTGTAGGTGTGGTCTAATGAGGGTCAGATAAGTGGAGGTCATCTTTTCCCTCAGTCTGCAGATTGTGCTTCTGTTAATACAGTGCAGGGTGTATTCTTTGGTGTTTTCTTTGTTCAGCAAGGCATATTCATGAGTCTTAAGGTAAGGATGAGTAAGGGAAATCACTGGGATGTCAGAGGAAACATGGCTCCCTTGACCGCTGTGCTGTACTTTTGACTGGGTGTTGGCTCTCTGACAACAGTTGTGGTTTTAGCTTTCATTGGGGATGGAGACATAAATGTTTGTTTCTCACCACAGGTCTAGAACTCTCAGTTACATTTTCCAGAAGTCCCAAGAATACTTGGCATTATGTTAATTTCTGGTAACACCATCATGGACCATTCAGATAATGTTTTGGAATAGTAGTATAAAATACTTCTCTTTCCTCCAGAATATTTTTTGCTGCTGGTCTGGACTCAGTCTTCTGTAGTTTTTCTCTTGTGTCAACCTGTATCTCTGCTGCCGCCTTCTGCAGCAAAGACTAAAAGTTGTCTACATATATAGTGAAATACATTATTTAATACATCTTGCCTTGTGGTAGGCAGACCAATTTGTGTACAGGTCTTTAAATAATTAAGGTTCTATTGTTACTGGTGATGCACATTACTGATAAGAATTGTGGGTTTGTACTGCACTGCTGCCTCCCTCTTTCATCTGCTTCTTCAAGATAACAGACTTGCATTTGAAATGTGAGTTTCATTTGTAGTGAGTGGCAAGAGATTGAGTTCACATCTCTTAACAGTGACTGGTAAAGCCTGAATAACCATCCTAGACTCCAAACTTTAGGGAATTAAGAGAGGTGAATGCTACCCTCTGGCTCATAAGTTATTAGTAGCGTTCTTTCTGAGTTCTTTTACATTGAACCCAAGTGTTTGTTGTTTAATTTTATCCACTCTTAAGTTCTGTAAATGAGTTTGTTGTTGCCCTCAGAATGTGTGAATTTCTCTAGAAATCAAAGGTTAGATTATTCCCCATCAAGAGAGGCAGTCTACATATACAGTAATACTGAAAGCTAGAGGGAAAAAGAAATAAA
The DNA here is from genome assembly GCA_009867235.2 of Psittacus erithacus. Taxonomy (NCBI): domain Eukaryota; kingdom Metazoa; phylum Chordata; class Aves; order Psittaciformes; family Psittacidae; genus Psittacus; species Psittacus erithacus. Next base: position 97,345 of record WYDI02042008.1, read on the forward strand.
CCGATTTCCTTCAAAACACTGCTGAGAAAAATGATATTGAAAGTAAGACTGTACATAGTGAGTAAGAAATAAGGGTCTTGGTTTGGGTTTATGTTGGAAGAAAGGTGATTGTGCTGGCTTTGAATGACATTTACACCTAGTGATGAACCAGGGATTCGTGGTAGTTGTGATATAAGAGTAAGGCCATGACAGAATTTTATTAGCTAATAGCTTCATTAGAAGAAGTTGCAGGTTGTTTTAATAGAGAGGGAAATGGTAGGGAAATAGGCCAAAGTACATCAAGTACACAAAGGACCTTGCTTAGAAGTTATAATTCTCTTGTCTTTAGCTAATTTTATTTTTATTCTTTAGCTTTTTTTTAATTCTGTTGTTAGCTTTGGGTTTGGGTTGCAGTTTTTTTGGTGGTTTTTGGTTTGTGGTTTTTTTTTGTTTTTTTTTAAATAGATAAATTAATCACATGACCTGCAAGATTGAAGGGAAGTGTTTGAGGCTGCTTAATCATTGATTTAACATCAGTAGCTACAATTCTGAAACTGGAACTTACACAAAACAATTGGTATTTTCACAACAAGTAAAACTTCCAGGCTCAAGTTTGCAAGCCCAGAAGTGTGATTGGAAGATATTGCCCAGTAAAGTAATGGGCTTTGTGTCAACAACTTCACAGTGAAGGGGCATTGGCCACTTCTTTGAGATCTCCCTAACTTTTGCTTGTAAAACACCATGTAATTGCTCTTCCGCATGCCGTCTATCTCCATGTTGCTTGTCACCATCCTTCTGTGTGTCTTCCTGCATAACTCCTGCCTCCCTTTTGTAATGACATTCTTCTGGCCTTTGTTTTTTATTTCTTGTGCTCAAGAGGTTATGGGACCGTACATTGGCAGTGTGTGGAATGAGTGCCATAATATGCTCTCTTGTATGGTTTTATTAACCCAGCTCATCTGGACCCAGAAGACGTTGTTCTACAGTGAAGCAACAGGTTCTTATGTGTTTCAATCTGGGGACAAATGGAAATACTTCATGGGATTGTTAGGAGGCTAGAAAAGAGGATTAGTAACAGAAGTATCCATAGTAACAAGTTGAAAAGTACTGAATTCAAATTTTTTTCTTATTTGGGTTGGATTGAAGATCGCAACAGAACTTGTTTACATATGAACTGTTATCAGAATATGCGGGTGGAAAGATTGGAGGCAACTGGAGAAAAGAGTTTTAAGCAGTAGCAGTCGGGTACCAATGATCAGATGAGAGATGGAAAAATAATATAAAAGTAACTTGCCATGATTTCAGCTGAGACGTGATGATCTAGGATATACAGGTAGGAGCAGAAGAAGAATATAGGCATTATGTTTTTGTATTCCCCTGACTGCATGCCTGCACAGGTGCTGAAGGGGAGATACTGTAGTTTGAAGAAGTCCTTGAGCCTAAACTTACTCTAGGCGAAGAAAGAACTCTGAAGAGGATGTGACAAGTGTACAGAGATTGAAAAAGTAAGAGGAAAAGATTACTAGAGATTACTGGTAGAAAATGTAATCTTGGAGTGAGTGTCAGCATTTAAATATGTTTAAGAGTGTATGTTGATTACTATTGATTTTCTTTGAGGTTATATTTTAGTGAAACCGTCAGACTTTCTGTAGAATGAGTGAGGAAGGATCTGAGCTCAGTGTTACATAGTATTTTCACTGAAAGAGGGGGGGTGGAGTATAACACATATAGGAAGTGTGGCAAAGTATACTTTGAACCAGCGCTTTCAGACTACATGACTGTGAAACACTAAATACTGTTTTGTCTTGTGAGACAAAACTTTTGCTGCCTGTGAGGCACAGAGATACTCTTTGGTAAATATTGCCCTGAGATGTGGGCATAGGAGAATAGCTAAATGAAATTTAGATGGGATTGCACAGAGCTAAGCCTCCACTATGATAGGAAAATGTGGAGATAACTGAGAAACTATATGAATGTGAGAAATATTTCTATGTGATTTATGGAGTGAAGCCCCAAGCTTAATTTTGCCTTAGCTGAAAATTACAAAGGGAATAAATCCCAGCAGGACAGTTATCATACACACATACACACGTTTCACACATCAAATCACTAACCTGCTCCAAGGCTGCAGTGCTTGCTGTGTGTAGTTCAAATATACGTTCTGTGAAAACTTTCAGAATATGAATCCAGCCACTGGCCAAATCTTACTAAAGCTTTCTGAAGCTCATTTCAAACACAAAAAGTAACACCAAGTTATATGCTTAGGAACTTTGTCCAGTCGGGAAGAGTATCTTTGGGGAAGGTGATATGAAGGACTCAGAAAGAAGAGTCTCTGCATTCTGTGGACTCTGTAGATAGAAACCTGTTCTCTTAACTGTTATTTCTAACAGGAGTCAAATGCAAGAGAGCATGAGCATAAAATAAAAATTTAAATTATATTTTAGGTTAATGATTGTTTTTATTAAACTGTCCTAGGGCAACGGGCCTTATTTTATGCTTGTGATTGCAGTAATGTGATTGTGTAGTTACATGAAGCTTCAGGAAACCTGCTTAACAGAAACCCTATTTGAGAAGACAAGTAAGTGAGCAAAGAGCGGAAAGAGCTTCTTGTTGTTTTTCATCTTTCTACTATGGGGCTTCTTAATGAGATACCCTGGCTGGCTGTTTTTTCCTTTCCCTTCTATTCTTGTTTATATTTACCTTTATCTTGTTGAAATATCAAGAAATTCAGGTCAAAATATATCTGGATCCATCTGCTCATCTAGTCTGTTCTTTAACTGCTAGTAGTTATTATATCTTTTAATTACGTATGCTTAATGATAGTTTATTGCATTAATGGGTGTCATCAAGTATCTTTAATTTTGTAGACGATTAACTTCCTAATGCAGAAAAAGCTTTTTCCCTAATTTCTGTGTATAAAACTAATGGATTAATCTCCTTAATTTGTCAAATTGTGGTTTATATGTCTTATGTATAACTTCTATTTTGTTGTTTTAGGGGAAAACTCAAGTATGCTGTGTAATTTAGCTGCCTTTAGCAGATGTGTATTTTTATCACAGTCGTGATATGAATACAGGAAATGTTTGTTCTTTGACATTTCAATTTTGAACCTTATTAATTATAGTTTTTTTTATATAAGAACTTTGTGCTCTAAATCTCAAGACAAACTTGAATGACCTTTCAGTTCAAGGTTCATCAAATATGTGTTGTGGGGGTTTTTGTTTGTGTGGTTTTTGTTTTGTTTGGTGGCCTGGGGAGCCTTCTTTTGTTCGGTTGGGGTTTTTTTTGTGGTTGACCATCAGTGTTGATGTATCCTAATTTTAAGCTGGGTCTGCAGAGTGGTGCAGCAAACAAAAGGCCTGGTGTAGGTATAATTCTAGAAGCCAGGAATAGGTAATGCTGCCTTTAGAATAATTTGCCTTTCATGACCTTGCCAAATTGGGTAATTTGGTTCCACATCAGGCAGGTCAAAAATTAATCTGTTAGGCTAATTTTTGAGATTATACGTGAGATGGATTATTTCTTTGACATTCCCCCACCCCTCTCTAGTTCTCTGCACTGGCTTGTTAAGACCATCAGCCCAGCTACATTGTCAGCTGGATTTTTACTTTAGATACTAGTGATGCTTCAGGAGTGTGTTTAGGGAAAAGTGTTGGGAAGTATTTTCAGTGACTACGGATCAGACAGTTTTGGGGTTAACGATTTTTATCTCTTAGCAGGAATAAACTCCCCAGTAATCTTGTGCTTTTGTGGTCTTTCAAAACTGCGGTATTAACAGCATGCATGAATTTAGTATTTACTTAGGCAGCTCTTCTTGGGTCCCAGCTCTGATTATTTCTGTGTTGTGGGCAGAGCTGCTACAGATGGAACTTTTGTAACATGTTGCCTGAGTTGTCACAGTATAATCACTTACATGTTTCTTAGAGAGACACTAATAAAACCTGTGGCATTGCTTTGGATTATACACGTGCATATGTAACAACTTCCCTGCAAATCTGGAGCGAGATCCCATATGCCAAAACCAGGATGTGAACAAATGTGTGTGCAAGATTGTTTCTTGCATGTCTAGAAAAATAGCATTATCTCTTATGTAGTTACCACATTGGCGGCTTGGAGGAAAACTGCATGAGGGCATAGATTTTCAATTATTCTGCGAAAAGTGATGTGTGTCATCAGTGTGCTATCAAAAGAACACAGTGTATGCCTATAAATAAAGCATAATTTATATTAAAGAAATCTGGAATAAATGGTAATTGTTTCAGAACTAATTGGGATTAAAATCTCGTATCTGTGATCTGAAAGCAGTGTTTGAGAAGAAAAACACAATACCAAGAGGAGGCTTGTTTTGTAGATTCAGATTTGTAGCTTCCTTTACATACCATATGTAAAACAGAATGGCAAAGCAGAAGCTTCAGAGAGGGAATAGTAACAGTTGTGCAGCTATTGAGGCTGTGGCAGTGCAGTCCTGTGTTGTTCTTGCGCTTTGCCTTCTTTCAGTGTTTTTATCGGCCAAAGATGTACAGCTGGCCTGGCGCTGCTCTGCCTTTGAGCCAGACATACCTTATGGGTGCCAAATCCAACCAAGCCAGCTTCAGGACTAACAACAGTCTTTGACTGTGCCATCTCCTAGAAAGTAAAAAAATAAGATTTGTACCCTCTGTGCCAAGGGCTCTAACCCATGTCTCTTAAGCGTATTTGGTTTTGTTCGGCCTTTTGAAGCTGGGTCACAGGGCAGAAAGCAATGCAATATTTGTGAGGTCAGAGAGTGTTCAATGTAGCACCTTGGGATTATATCTGTATTTTGGAAGCACTGTGTGGAGCAGCAGTGGGTGGGAATTCAACGTTTCTTTCTCTCTTTTTGGGGTTATTGCTACTTGGGAAAATAAAAAACGTAGTTGCATAATGTACCATCTATAAGCAGGCAGGGAGTGGAGAATAGGAACCTCTCTGGAGATAGCAGGAATCTAATGGATTCTGGATCACTGTCTCTCACGGTGTCCATGAGTCTAGTGTTCCTTTCCATCCATACATAGCATATGAACCAAACTGCCTTGGGTTTTTTGTTTGTTGTTTTTTTGGAGTTTTTTTTTTACTTTTTATTTGAGAGCTGTCTCATCTGGTTCCTTGGCAAAAGGCAAGTTTGGCAGAAGTAGTGTTACCTGTGATAGAGATTTGACAGACTTGCTGTTGAGTATGGTCGTAATGAAGGATTCCCAGCTCTCCTGGATGGTCTAGATTCTTCCCAAATACTGTGGTTACCAGTAATCTTTCCTAATGCCCATCTTTGGGATTTATTGGCTCTTCTGTCCAAGTAGATGCAGAAAGCAGCTTACAGATTCTCTTTTTCTGTTACAGTGTGGTTTGACACACTTAAAGGCACAACCCTATTTTCTCTAAAGTAAGTGATCACAGTACAGTCTCTCTTCCTCCCCACCCCCCATAGGCTGTGGTTTCTTGACCTATGCTTTGTCTGTGTCCAGCTGATCTGTTTTCCAGAACAGTGCTCAAAGCTGGCCATACTGCTCAGTTTGTCACTAGATCAGAGCAGACTATATTCATGTGTCTTACTAGTGATGCGCTTGTTTGTGTGTAAACATTAGGGTGTTTTTTTCCAACAGTACCATGTTGTTGACTCGTGTTGAGTTCATGATCATTGTAACTGCCAAATCTCTTCCGGCAGAACGGCTGTTACACTTATCTTTCCCCAGATTTTGTTTATACAGTTGATTATTCCTGGCTAATCTTAGAACTTTGCACTGTAGAGCAGCAGTTCTGCAGGGCCTTCCCAGTGTCTCATTAGCCTTGTGCACAACCTTTTGCATTGTGGTATTATTACCTGCTTCTGCCACATACCTGAGTATTTTCATTACCAGTATTTCCCTGCTACAGGAGTGAAAATAACAAATACTGTACATATGTCCAGTTTGAGATGAACCTCTGGTAAATATTAAATAGTCTTTCTAAACATTTTTTACCTAAATAGCAACAGTTCTTGTTAAACCATCTTTTTTTCTGTCTTGCTTGTGGGAATAGTGTGAGCAGCAGCGTCAAAAGTTCTACCAAGCTCAAGTAGTATAGATCAAGACAGATGATTGCTTTTCAGCGTCCACACATCTTACCACCTGTAGAGGTAGGAAATTACCTCTGTGTGTATTCTATATGTTAGGTTTCAATACTAGGTCTGTGTCCCTTCCTACTTCCATAGGAACTGACACTGGAAATAGTGGGTGTCACCATCCAAGTGGTGTCTCCTAGGTCTGTCTTGGCTTTTTTCCTGACAGCCTCACCCAGGTGGTTTGGGCTACTCAGCCTCTCCCACTAAGCACAGATCAGGCAGGAGATACCAAGCTACTCTACTAAGCAATACACGAACCTTTTTAACTTCTGTATTGCTTCTCAGTTTTATTTCTGTTTCTGTTCATGTCAAGTTTAAGCGCATTCTGATTCGGTCACCACTGAATGTTCATCTTTTGGGAGCAAATGGGAGAAAGTAGTCCTTTTAGGCCTGGGAGGGGGTTGTATTTTTCCCTTTTAAAAGGGGACAGGGGGCTAGAGAGTCCTAAAATAATTGATGCTTTTTGTTTGTGGTTGTTGGGGTGGGTTTTTTTTTTACTTCTGAAATGCTGAAGAAGCTGAGGAGAACAAGTGGTGGTGTTATACTAAATAAATCGTGCATGTAAAACCTGTCTAACTCTGTTAGTCCCTCAGACTTAGGTAGTCTCTTTTAAAAATTATTTATGTTAACATCTGTTTAAAATGAGCTTTTCTCCCAATTGCTTGACTTTCTTAATGACTCAGCACCCTTCTTCTCAAGCTTCAGCTTTTTTCCTGCTTTCCATGACTTTTTTTTTTCTTTTTTCTTTATATAGGGTTATGGTACTTGATAGCAGTATTCGACATTGCTTGCCTGTCTTCTTTTTAGGTGACTTGATCTTCTGTCATCAAAAAGCTGGTCACACAAATCACCTGAGAGGTACTAAGTGCCTTGCTGGAGCATAAGTATCTCTTCCAGTCTATGGATCCTAGATATGTGTTCACCTGAAAATAATCCCTGTATCAGTGTTAGCCTTTCTGTTCTAGCTTTAAAATCCACAATGGTTGCACTAAAACCTACAAACTTGTATGTGTAGAAGTCCCTATATCTTGCTGAAAAAATACTGAAAGACCATACAACTTTTTGACAGTCTGGTGAAGACAACTCATGTGTAATTAGCGGAAGGGAACTGTCAGTTGAAATATGTTTTTACAAAATTAATTATAAATACCTTGACCACACCTTCCTCTGTTTTCTGATACAGAATTTTGTTCCCAAATAGAGACTTTGGAACCTTTGGATTCTAAAGTATTGCATTCGTTTCTTACACCACAGTATTTTCAGTCTTCCCTGTATAACAGGCTTGTGTCTCTTCTTTCAAAAGTTCAGGATTCTTTCATTAATTTATTTTAAAAGCTATATGAAAAACATAGCACAACTTAAATCTTACACCAGTTGATCTAACTGCCTGCAATAATTCTGTTTGGGTTTTGAAATAAGCATCAAAAGCTGAGAAAGTTTTCATTCTCTTACGCCCATTATCTAAAGTTTAAAGCATATCAGTACATGTACTTTCTCATTATTTTAATGAAATACGGGGTCACCAATTCTGACTCTGTATTCTCCATTAATTTGTTAGGCTTTTTTTATTGGCTCTGTCTTGCTGATAGAGTGAAAGGAAGGAGAGACTGAGATTGATTAATCTTCTTTGATACTTAACTTATTATTTATCTTGGAAATCCAAGGAGTTCCAAACAACAGTCAATCAATATCACTCTCCTCTGTCTATTCTCAGTGGAACCATCATAATAACCAATTAATACAGCCCTAGACTGGATGGAAAATTAGTGATTAGCCAGTACAAAAGTTGACTGCAATTACCTAAATTCTGGTGTAGAAATCACTAGTTAAAGGCTTTTTGCAGAACAGGTATGCTTATAATATGAAGAATTTTTGTTTCACTTCGGGCCTTTTTTTATCTTAACTAAGGAATGAAGGCTTTTAGACACCCTAAGTTTCATTTTTAAAATGACCTGTCATGGTCAGTTAAGCTCCAAAATCGTCTGTGTACATCACTTCTGTGGTTCCACTTCTTTCAAAGTATTACTGCCTTAAAATCAAAGCACATACACAACTGCAGAGCATTTCAGAAATATATGGCGTTATTCTGGTGACACCAGGTGTTGAAAGTAAAAAATGTAATAAATTATGTATTCAGAAGCATGCCTTTATTAATTGATAGTTATCGTGGGGTAAGCAGTGAGCTAATGAAGGTTTCTAATTTGACAATGATTTGAGTTACCTGTTTTAAATGTTCACGTGCTGAAAATCAGAAGTGATTTGTTCATTACCTTTTTAAGCCATATCAAAAAGACAAAATTAAATTCTTGTAGAGTTTTTCTTCTTTCTGTGTCTTGCTATGTACTGTTTCTTGATTTATATCTAGTGTAACTTTCTAATTATATTATTTATTTTCCTTTAATTAGCATCACTACATGAGCATGTGCTTAAGGAATGCAGGAGTAAAATTAACCAAGATTTCCAAATGTCCCTAGATACTGTTTGGCAAATCTGGGAGAAATGGTGTTCAGAGTAATACATCAATTACTCCAGTATTTGGAGTTAACAGAGGCTGCTGCACTACATGATACTTGGGTAGGGAGAGTGGCATTGGGAGGCAGTGACTGATTTGTTCAAGAGCTGAAATGTAACTTTCTATAGCCAAATTGGACTAAGCTGACATTTAATAACATTTTGTGTATTTTCAACAATATATGAGTAATGTTTAGCTTCAAAACTTTCAGTTAACATTATGACCAAAAATAAGATATATACATATATATAGTTACTCTGTGAAATCACCCCTTCTTATGTCAGCTTGCCATTGTGAAATGTGTTTGATGTGAAGGTGTAGAAGTGTTTGCCAAGAACTACCTCTTGAAAAACTCCCAAGCCATAGCTGCTGTGAGCCAGGACCTTTCAATGGAAGCAGTCTTTTTCAAAAGCACAGTGCTGTCTTCGCTTTCATATTTAGTGGAGGCCCTTCTCTTTTGTTGTGGCATGAAAATAAATTATAAATGGTGGTTATAAATTTATTTTAAATTAGGAGGAAAGTTGCTAAAAAGAAAAGCAGTTGGTTTTGTACCATGTAGCTCCCAGTGCAAACAGAAATATTTCAATTAGGCGGCTACAGAAGTCTTAGGACTTGCTATTCGTGTCCCCCCCCATCCTGTTCACTGACAGTGAAATTGGGAAAATTAAAGAATAAGGAAGTGAATTGGAGGATATTCTCTACCTACTACTGGGTATTTGGGATCTATTTGGAAAGGTGGGATCCCAATAAAGCAGAGAAATTAAATAAAGCCCATTGCAACAGGTGTGGATTCTTTTCTCATTTCCAGAGCAAACCTTGAAAAAGGGTAAATATAGTGTTTCCCTTGTCACTTTTGCCTCATGATGTCCCACTGTACAGGCAATGGATACTAGTCTGTCAGTTACCGTTTCTGGGCTAAAATCCATGCATCCCCTTTGGTCTGCTCTGTTGACTACTAATGTAGCCAGTTTATCCATGCTGTTTTCTCATAATTTTGTCCCATGTTTGGGGTGTGTGAGGAGGCTGTTGTGGGAAAGATATTAAAGCCTAGTCAGAGGAGATACCATGGAATCATAGAAACCAGGTTGGAAGGGACCTCAGGGATCATCTGGTCCAGCCTGTCTTGCCAGAAAAGAACTCGACCTAAACCGAATGCCCAGCACCTTGTCCACCCGAATCTTAAAAAGTATCCAACATTGGAGAATCCACCACTTCCCTGGGGAGATTATTGCAGTGACTGATTGTTCTCATTGTGAAAAATTTTCCTTTAGTGTCCAACTGTAATCTCTCTGGGAGTAACTTTTACCCTTGTTTTTTTTCATGCGACTCCTTGTAAAAAGGGAGTATCCAACTTCTTTGTAGCCACCTTTTAAATACTGGAGCATGGTGCTAATTTATACCTGGGGCTTAATCACCTTTACTTGCAGTCTGTTCCAGTCCTAAACTGGCTACATCTTAAGATCTAGCTTGAGGCATTCAGAACACTTTATATTGTGTATATATATACATTCTATATTTTAATATTGCCTTGCCTTCCATCTGTGCCTTTTTTCCCAAAACAAAGTCTGAATTGATGGATAGATATAGTTGGACACTCTCCTAGATATCTGAGTGCCTATCGGGTATCTCCTAGATATTCGGTATTTTAATGACACTGGTTTGGCTTTTTTGCATTCAGAACCACATTGCATATTATTCCCCTTATCATTTACTTTCAGTACTTGATTCTGTTCTTCCTTTATCAAGTTAGTAACAGAAATTTCTTCTCAAAGGTCACTGAGAAGAGGCTGCACAACACATATAAAGCTATTTTTATTTATATAAATATTTTATTTGTAAATAATTCTGTTTCATATAAATGTCTGTATAATTCAAATGAATGTTATATGTTTTCCTGTTACAGCCAGACCTCTGCTTTAAGATGTCTTTCATTAGGGCTTCCTTCCAGGCATCCTGGGCACTGCCAAGGAGACCTTCAATTAGCACAAATTCTACATGCCATTGTAAAACTAAAATAGGGGTTTGGTTTTTTGTGGTGTGGGGTTTTTTTTGTTTGGTTGTTTTTTGGGGTTTTTTTGCAATTGGAAACGTATATCTAAGTAGAGATAGATATGGAATTATTTCCATCAGCATTTCTTGTGAGCCTCTTGTAGCTCTAGGAGATTTAAGGACTCATGTGGCTGGTTTTCCTCATTCTTCAGTAAATACAGATCTGCACTAAATTTTGCATCAGACTACAGAGCTTGCTTCTGTACCAAGAGAGCAAACTACTCCTTACCAGAAAGTAAGCATTTCATTCAACACATCCTTATAGGACACACACACACAAACTGGAAATTTATTGTCGTCTTGCTTATCTTTGACTCTACAAGGCAGGAGGGTATTTGAGATTCTGGTCACTGCATTTTCTGGATCTAAAAACGATTACTTCAGTGCCTTGTTGAGTTTCATTTCAGGCTTTTTGGATGCCCCTGAATATGTGTTTGTTTCTTCTGTGTAGAAGATAGCAGGCCAGTAGATGTATTTACTTTATTATAAGGATTCTTTCCTAGCTCTTGAAAGAGGTGAGGTATGTTTCAGATTTCATCACAGAACTTTGCAAGTCTTTCTTGGAGAACAAAAGTCAAGACCAGTACAGTTGAATCAACTCATTATTTTTATTTTCATAATGATCTGTGACTCTATCTTTTTCAGTAGCAAACTCAGTATTAATTTCTAAACAGAAGTGATATGCCTCGGTGGGACTGAAGTAATTATATACATCTGTTCATGATTCTTTGTAGTTTTGATTTGATATTCTGGTTTGTTTTTTTTTTTTCTTACCTTATATTAAAAAATGATGGAAGGGATTTGTTGCTGAGGTATGGATTGGGTTTTTATTTTTTACTTGTATTGATCTGCAAGGTGAAATTCACTTTAAGAAAAAAAAATATTTTTATTAAACTACCCACATAGCTTATCAAAGTAACACTTTGCATATATAATTAATTAGGCAAATAACTGCAGTTAGTGAATTAGAACAGAATAGAATCATTTAGGTTGGAAAAGTCTCTGAAGGTCGAGTCCAGTCATTAATCTAACACTGCCAAGTTCACCACTAAAGCATGTCCAAAAGTTCCACATATACATGTCTTTCAGATACCTCCAGGGGTGGTGACTCAGCCACTTCCCTGGGCAGCCTCTTGAGCTGAGATTCTTCTTACCAGTATGTCACATGTTTAATAATATGCTTTTCCACAAGTTTGATTCATAGACTGGAAGTATATATATCCCTTTAAAAAAAACCAACAAAACAACATAGGGGAGTGAGAGGGAAGGAAGGGACAAAAACCCCATAATCCATTTCTTAGCTTTAAAAAAACTTGACCTGAATAAATTAAAGAGGAAGGAAAATACTTCTATGTATCACAGAAGGAAGATCTGCTGATTCTTCATTTTCCACTGTAAAAACAGTGGTGTTTCCAGACCAGCAGCTTGACTTGCTGCAGAGCTGTAACCACAAACCAGTGATTCTGTCATTCTCCTTTAATATTATATGAATACTCCACTTCTGCTTTTGTGCATCCTTTTGTGCAGTAACCTCAGCTGTGGTCCTCCAAATGTCAAGATAGACCTCTCCTGCTTGCAGTGCTACCTAGCAACATACGTGCAAATAAAAAAAGTCATTAATGTTAGTATATCTTCTATGAGCATAGACACACCTTATTATCCACTGCTGCTTCTAAACCTCACAAAATTGGTATGACCCTCCTGTGTGAACATACTTGGCCATTACCCCACACTGTCTGTACCCTTCCTGGTTGAACATTTAAAAATACTGTTTGTATTTAAATATGGTGGTTCCTTAAGTACAGCTGGTTATAATTTTCACCTCTCCTTTTCTGTGGGCCATTAACACTTTACAAGCAAAGCATGACTCTGTGTAGAAAATCCTGTGTGTATATATGGATGTTATAAGTGTGTATGAATTGCCTTTCCTTGGCCCATGGGCTGATAAAAAACAGGTCTCCTGATGCTTCATTTTTGTCAGGTTGGTCAAAGGTTTATGTTTCAGTGGCTGGTCCATGCTGGGATCGGTAGGTGGTTGCTGGAGATAAAATAGTGCAGTGTTATGTGGCACTGTTCCCAGATTAGCACCTGGATTTTGTTTGATTTTGGCAAGGCTTAAGGAGCGTCATTTTGCAGCCCTCTGCACAGTGCTCCAAGGCTCTGGCACCTTGGTTCATCCAGCATCTGTGGAGCCACTAGCAGGAGCAGCCTCCTGCTATTCAGCTGGGATGTCCAGCGGCCTGAGAGGCACCACTAGGTGCTCACATGGCTGCAGGGCGTCTTCCGGGCATAGCACATCTCGCCAGCAGCCCTGTGCTGTGGCATCTCCACACTAGCTGAGCAAAGGCATAAGATGGCCTCCAGAGCCACAGGCTCCTGCCAGTGGGAGGCTGCTGTTGCCGAATGATCTGTTTTATCATCTCCTTTCCAGGCTAAGTTGCACTGTTGTGGGATGAGGGTATAGTGCTGTGCCGTGACCTGGGCATCTCTCCCCTCCTCACAGAGCGTCATTGTGCAGCCATTGCCCTCTCCCTTGTGGAAAGGCCCCTCACAATCTCACACAAGTTCCCATCTTTTCTCTCTTCCCCTTCTCTCTCACCATCTTTTCAGTGCAGAAAAACACATTCCCAAGCTTAGGTACTCAAAGTGTTTGCTGTGTTCCACAGGCTGGGATGCTCTTCTCAGTCCAAAACAGCGAACTGACCCTCTGGGTATTGGCATGTAAATCAGTGTGCTGACCTTGAGGGGAACCCATCCAAGCTGCAGGCTGTGTCCTGAGTTTCAGGATGTCGGCGGTTTGAAACACTGGGCTATGCTCTGCATGTCAATGATGGAAACCACTTCAAATTCACGGTGGCATCCAAAACGGTACCGGGAACAGGGCTGGCATAGCAGGGCTGCCCTATCAAAAGTTGTTTTCTACTTTTTTCCTGTAACAGCAATCTAGCATTTACTGTTAATGCGTCATTTTTGGCTGGTTTTGTGGGGTTTTTTTCCTGTTTTTGTAGATAGAACAGTTTAAGCGTCTAAGCTAAAAGTGCAAAAGTGAGACATTTCTATGTATGTAATTTAAATTAATTGTGTTCTTGAGATAGCATCATAAGGACCCACCATGCTGAGCAGGATTTTGAGAAGCCATCTAATCTGCTGCTGTTCCCCTAAGTCAAGGTTAACTGTAGCATCCATGCTATTTTGGACAAATAGCTGTGTATTAGGAGTTCCAGTTTAAAGGCTTCAACAAAGTTGAATTTTCAGTGAACACTTCACACCCCAGTTGCCACTGAAGGATAAAATGCTTGGGATATCACAGTGTTCTTATGAAACATCAGTCCATTGCTCCATAGCACTCATAAATGTGTTGGGGGAAAGGAGTGTGAACAAAGCAGGAGACATGATTTATATCCCTGTATAAATCCATGGTTTGTCCAGTCTCAAATGTTTCTAGTGAGTTCTAGTTTCCTTATCTCATAAAACTATAGGAGAACCAGAAAAGTTAGAAGAAGAGGTGGCAAAGATGATTGCAGGTAAGGAGTGTTTTCCGTTCTGTTAAATACATGTGGATTCATCAGCCCAGAAGAGAGCAAGAGCTGAAAAGTATCTGGTGGCACAGAGGGTGTGTACAGAGACCCTTGAGTGGGAGAAAAGTCCATCAGATGAAGCAAGGAGGTGGCAGGGAAAACCCCCAATGAAACTTGCATCTCATGCACTCATGTGGAGACAAGGTGTGGAGCTGCCTGTTGTGTGCTGCTGCTGTTGCATGTGGTTTGCAAGGAAAAAGCCTTTATGCACCACAGTGCTCATCACCTCTGGCTTAGGAAGGATCTGACCTAAGTCTAGAAATGCATTGCTGTTGCCTTGCCCCATTCTTGTGCTTTTGCTGAGGTGTCTGCTGTTAATCACTGTCTCTTCTATGAAACCTTTACATATTTGTAGGTGATTATGCCTCATCTCCTCAGCTGCTGTTTTTAAGCTCCTGCTTCTTCAGTCTGTGCCCCTAAAAAACAGTCCCTGAGCTCTTTCTAACTACTTGTGTAATCCACGGGTTTCTGAATTGTGGTAGCAAGACCTTGATATAATACTCTGTCTTCTGAGACTCATAACAGTACTATTTAATGTTAGGACAAACCAGTCAATACTTAATAATACAGATAATATATTCTCTTGGGGGGACAACTTCCCATCTTCATCCCTCCCAAATCAATTTGTCCACATCCATTGACTTCCCATTTTCTTCATCCTCCTTTTCTTGTTGTCGTGATGTGCTGGCAATCCCCTCCTGTCTCTGCACTGTCTAGATACTCTTTTAATCAGTCTTAGCAGTGTGTCCACATGTTCATGTAGTGGTTTTATCTGATTGTCACTTGGCGGCCTCTGGAGCTGCTCCTAACAGTTGCTTTGGGAATTACACTCTTTCTGGTTGTGGTAAAAGTTAGTCTAATGAAGTTTCTCTGTATAGCAGACTTGAAAGTGATTTGAAACGGTTTCAAACAGACAAAAGGCAAATATTTGCTGTGATGCCAAATGGGTTTGAGGCACATTAGTAGCACTGTGATTGATGCTTATCCAAAGGGAGGGCATCCTCACTCTGCCTCCTGGCAGATACTCGAAGATACTCCAGCTTAAGCGCAGGCATATTTGTTGGTTTGGGGATGTAAACTATGCGAGCGTGAAACTGAAAGTATCTGCGAAGTAGCACAAGTGATGTTTTAGGTAGTGCCTGGTAGCATCCAGCGTGGCACTGGTTACTCTAATATCTTGCTTATTTTCACAAAGCAGCACCTCACAATTTCTTAGCAGACAACTGCTGTGAGGACGTAACCTCTTGATTTCAAAAGAGCCATCATTTTGCTGGTGCCTCTGTGGTTAATGTAAGAAAGGTGTCTTGCCATAAACTTTTTCTGAGGTATTCAGCAAGGTTGGAAAGGGGTCGGCCCAGGCAGGAAGCCCTTGTCTGTGCTGTGAAGAAAATAGCAAGCAACAAAATGAAAGCATCAAAGGACCAACAGGATGCAGTCCCAGGAGTCCTCTCTGGCATGTTAGTCCTTCTTGAAAGTTAGCATTGAGTGAAGAGTGACCTTAAAACTCGCTTCATTCAAACAGACTGGGCTCAAGTTTAAAGTTCAAGGCATTTTGTTTTTTCACCTGTTTCCTACAGTTTTAAGAAACTTCTGAAGAATTAATGTGTAACTATATCTGGTCACCAAGCCAATGCACAGAATTTTTCTCAAGGGAAAATAATGTTACTGTATGGAGCGAGAGAAATGGATACTTTCTGAGTTGGGAGAAAAAGTTTCAACAAAATAAAACCCAAAACCACTGTTACGATGCTCACAAACAGCCCTGGAGCTGGGTAGTGCATCTCCTATTTCTCGTTTCATTTTCAAAAGAAGCTTGTTGTATCCCATAACTCTGAATTGTGGTAAAAGGATGTTTTCTGTCAAAGCTGCTGCCACTTGGGAAGAGAGGTCTTGTTTTAGATACAGCCTGGGAGCAAAGAGCCTGTTTGCAGCAGCTCAGCTTCATCTGTGAGTGTATGTTGACTGAGCCAGCAACTGGCCCCATGGCCACCCATCCCTCTCTTAGTGCTCTGGAGCTGTTGGACCTCAAGAGGGAAAACTAAAGCCCTGACCTAAAACTCGCATCAGTAGGCAAGGACAGATGCAGGTACAGTGATGCAGCCCTACCACCACTAATGCCAAGCGGCAACCCGGGCTGCTGGCTGATGCCAGTTATGAGCCACTTTTGACAAAACAGCATATTGCACCTGCATGGTCCTGAAATAGTGACTTTATTTGCCTCTCATGTAAGGAAGCAACTAATAATTGATCTGTGAGCAGTTTGGCAGGTTGCCTTTCCTAGCTGAAAGAAATAGTTTGGAGAGATGACGTACAGATTTCACTTGTCATTAAATTTTAATGATTCTGGCATGAATATTTCATTATAGTACCTTCTGAATGGGTCTGTTCTGTCCTAGCAGCTAATAGTCAGTATAGAGTCTGAGGTGGATTTTGTTTGGTTTTTGGTGGGCTTTCTTTTCCTCTTAGGTGGTTTACTGTAGGTAGGAAGTGTCAAACTGCATCAAGTGAGAAAAGGCAACTTCTTGTTAGTGATGCAGTGAAGGGATGCCATCTATAACTTTTCAGCTGCTTAGTGGAAGTCTGTGAAATGACCCTCATAAAATTCTGCTCTTTACTCTCCTGCCACAAGGTGGCTAAAAATTTTTTGAAAGCCCATGATACGTGAGTGCTGGAAATGACGCTAATATATCTAACAGCCTTTCTGCAACTCAACACGCAGCACACAGCAGACCAGATTTATTGCATAGAAAACTGGGTATGTCTTTCTTATTTATATGAAACAGCATTCAGAAGATGTTTTTACCAAGTTTATTGCAATCACTCCTCAGCCGGGGTTGGCTGGGCTTGGCTTTGTGGCTTTGTTTGATTTTTTAATAGAAGAAGTCCTTGTGTCCAGCCCACCCCATGTGAGCAACCAGGCCGCTGTGTACCACAGCAGTGTGATGGGGAGCTCAACAGCTGCCTGCCTGTGAAGCCACAACTCTACCAGTACCTCAGCCTTGTGGCTTTACAGTGACTGTGGCTGAAACATCAGATTGCCATCCCATCTCCATTTGTACTGCCTGCTGAATTCACTTGCTGAAATGCTAAATTAGAAACTCTGATCCAAACTGGAGTTAGTAAGTTCTTTTTTGGTGGTGATGGTGGCGGTGAATTTTGTGGGTCCTACCTAAGGACAACGGGTTGTCTCCTTAAATTGGTAATGTTTCCAAATAGCAGTCTGCTGCACCATCAGAAATGCATACTTTGTTTTCACCAGTTTCAGGAGTGGCAACACTCTTCCCTGTAAACTTTTTGGAAGCTTATCTCCAGCTTTACAGTAGGGATGGAGCTTTTGTTTAATGGAAATGAAGCGTATCTTTTTCTTCCAGATGCACCACTCACTATTGAGCTTTTTATGTGCGTTTTAGGTTTCCCGTTTTATTTTTCAACTTATTAACTCTGACAAGTAACCTCTTGGTAGTGAACAATTTAATTCACAATTCATTTTTCTGATTCAAAGTGAACACAAGTGCCCTAATCCCCTAATGGGAATTAATTGCATGTTTCAATGCTTAACTCTGATCCTTTCTCAATCCCCACTGGGACAAGTTTCTTCCTGAAGGATCTGTGTTTGTTATTCAAAACACAATATGAAAGGTAATGATTTTTATTATAAAAGGGAGTCAAATGGACTGAATATTAATATTCTTTTTATTGTGAGGGAATAAGCTGCGTCCAAAAAAACCTTGTTTATGTCATGAAGGATAAATTACGCTGAAGTATATCTGATAAAATACAAGGAGGAAATCAGTGCAGTCTTTTTTCCTGAAGTGAAATCAGTTTGCTAGTAAATAAAGGCACAAACCATTTTTGCTTGGGAAACTATTCTGTTACAAAGAAACCTGTTTACTTCACCAAGGGGGAGGTTGCTTTGCTACTGAGGATTTTCAGTGACACTGTCTTGGCCAGCAATGTACCCTTTTGGATGCCCAACCTGATCTGACAGTTTACTAAAATAAGAGCAAATAGGAGGAAATACATGAAGTTTCTTTTTCCATTCTGTTTTAAAAGATTTTTTCAAACTTGAAATTCACTGTTCAATGACCCTCTTTTCAAAAGGAGGTGGAGGTGCTCCTCTGCTGTTGGGTGTCTGGCCCAGCCAGTCAGCTGTGGGTGAAGCAGCTCTGCCCAGTAGTTGGTGATGGAGAGCAAAACGTAGGAAACCATCAAACAGTGCAAGAACTGCCTCTGCCCTTCAGAAATGATAGGGGATAAACAGAGCACAGCATGAAAATAACCCAGGAACGATGAAGGTATCTTTTCCACCCTTTACCTTTCAGTAAAGACAGCCTTTTATCCCATTTAAATGCCAGGTTAAACTTGCTTTTGTGTGTTGCTGAGCATTACACCACACACTTGCTGCAGCACAGCTCTGTCATGGTGCAAGAGAGAAAAATGAAGAAAGGTTTAGAGCTTTACCAAGACTCAGGAATCCGTTGGCTGATGTTGAGCATTCCTTAAGAGGATCCATGGGCTGTTATGTGAATACAGCAAAGAATTGGAAGGCTGACTTGCCCCTGGTATCTGTTTTTCAATGTTAGATCTTTTGACTGAAAAGCCTCAGAAGATAATTGGACTTAGTATAATATTTAAATGTGGTTTAGGACTACAAGGCCCCCTTTGCACACACCCAAACAGTCTTTGTGTGTACAATGCATCTTGGTGTGGGTGAGGTTCTCCAGAACATTGGCCACAGAGGCCATGTTGGTAACACACACCTTTGTCTTTCAGCTGCTTTTGCAGGTACGATGGCTCGTGTCTTCGTCTATGGCACGCTTAAGAAGGGCCAGCCCAACTACAAGCACATGATCAACACAGCCAAGGGGCTAGCAAAATTTCAAGGACGGGGCCGCACGGTGGAGAAGTACCCGCTGGTGATTGCAGGCAAATACAACATTCCTTACATGCTGAACATCCCGGGAACAGGACACCACGTCGCTGGGGAGATTTACTCAGTTGATGACCAGATGCTGCAGTTCCTGGATGAGTTCGAAGGATGCCCAGACATGTACCAGCGTACCCTGATGAGAATCGAGGTGGTGGAGTGGGAAGGGAAGGGTGGTGTGGGCGAGGCACGGGCAGCTGCCGAGGGCGTCATAGAGTGCTTTGTGTACAGCACGACGACATATCCGCCCGAGTGGGTCGGCCTCCCCTACCATGACAGTTATGACTCCTCAGGGAAACACGGCCTCTCCTATGTCCTACGTGAAAGCCGGGATTAAACACGGGAGGTGATGCAGCCCGGCTGAAGACATAGTACTAAGCACATGTTGATCAGTAACCTTTCCAGGAAAGCTGTAATACCTTTTCATTAAAATGCAGGATCTCTTGTAACCTTCCCAACCCACGAGCCTTGGTGCTAGATTTGAAGTCTTGTAGACCCACAGATGGGGACTCTGACCTGGCTAGCCAGTGTCCTCTTCACCACCACTAACCTGCGAGTAACTGGGTTTGCATGAGATGTAAAATAACTATCTGTGCACGTCGGTTTTGTGGTCTAATTGTAAATTCTTAATTCCCTCACCTTTTGTCTCAGTGCATTGACAAATGTTCTTGTGTAGTTCTCCAAGGTGGGTGGAATAACAATGATACGATTGCACTAATAGCGGAAACTGATTTTAAAAAGTCATGTCTGCAAGCAAACTAAAGCACAACTCATGTTTAATATTGACTTGTAATGGTGTTTAGTAAGTTACTGAATGTAAACTGGGACAGATGACAATATAGGTACTATGCACTTCAAGACAAACATGAAATGGCTGGAGAAATAGAGAAAATTTAAAGACTATTCTTACTCTGTATTGCAGTGTTTTTCTGAACTGGAAAGGAGTATTTTTAAAACCTGTTTAGTTTTATAAGGTACTGTGAAAAAGTACTAAGAGAGTATAAGAGAATTACATTAAAATCATATTTTAAATTTAGCATTCTAAGCACTTTAGGTACCATTTCAGTTCAGAGTGACTGTAGGGGTTGGGGAGGTGGGGGTGGTGGAGGGGTGTCGGGGACCAGGAAAAGCAAACCTATTTTCAGCTGCCCATCAAGCTATAGCAGATGCAGCTGTTGCAGGCATTTAACTATCAACGTGACTGTTTGCCAAGCACTTTAATGCAGAACTTGCAGCCATCTGCAAACTGCGTTTCCTACTGAGGGAAAGATTTTCTGTGCATGATATAAAACATCCAAAGGACCTGTGTTGTGATTATTGCAACATTTAAACAGGGGGGAAAAAAAAGATGGAAAGATGACTGTTGTCCCCCTGACCCAACCAACTGTGCTGGTTTCTGTACAATCTGGGGAAACAGTAGCTTTCTGTTGTTACACTCCTGTGCCTTGTATTTTTTTTCAACTGCAGTGTTTGGTACATACAGATTGTAGAGTATACAAAGCTGCCAAAAGGATGTGAGCAGGGAATGTATGCCATGCAGTGAGCCGAAGCACAATGAAATGTACTAAGGATATCATTAAGAACACTACTGTACTTCCGCTTGACTGCCAGTAGCCCTGTGATGGCCAGACGAGGTCCGGGGTAAGGAATCAGCCTAAACTTTATCAGTAGTAGGCACTGCTGCATCTCATTTAAGTAACAGAAGGCTTGTTTTGCTGCAGTAACAACTTAAGCAATTTTGAAGTAGAATACTTGTCTCTTCGCAATACTTGGTTTTTTGTTTCGGGCAATCTGCAGAAGCTGAACTGTGCTCCTTTTGGAAAGGACAAGACGGCATTAAGGAGATTGGTAGGAAGATCTACAGGGTGTCTGCCTCAGTTTCTCTACTGCAAAAGCATTAATTTTCCTGAAGGGCAGGTACTACTACTCACTCTCCTTACTCACCTTGATGGGTTTTGTAAACTAACAAAGCAAGTTCCTGCACTACATTATTCCCCCTTGTCCGTGTGGTACTGTTCACAGTGTCTCAATAACATGCAAGATGCCTCTTCAGTCAGAAGTTTCAAGCAGAATCACAAATGTTCCTGATTAAACATAAGTCACCAGCCCTGTCACAGACTTGTGGTTTTGTCCTTCTGGTAAGGCCCAGGTGCCTCTGGCCAGAGGGGGTGTCTCTGGGAAGCATCATGACTCTGCACAGCTGAGGCAAGAAAATGAGAGCAGGAGGTATGTTAAAAAAGCAGCTGTAGAAGGTGAGACCAAAGGCAGGAGCAGCCCAGTGTCCTGGCCCAGTATGGGTAGCAGCAGAGGCCTAGCAAGAGTGCAGGAACAGAGACAGTGTGCAGGGATTGCAGAGGTATCACTACATCTAGTGAGCTGCACCTGCTGAATTACTGAGCTAAATCAATTAATGGAAAAAAAAGCCTTTCTTAACCACACGCTAACATTTTGAACCCAGTAAACTTCTGGTATCGTCACCATCCTCTGGCATGGAGCTCCTGAGTGAATAGTAAAAAAAAACCCAACCATGTCTTCTTACGTGTTCTGACCAAGTCACCAGCCCTCTCACTCCTGTTTAAGTCTTCAATCCTCCTCCTCTCCAGGCCCTCTCTGGTTTCCCATACTTGTATTATGAACAGTTCTAGTTCCTCACACAGTCTTTACTAAGAGCCTCTGCACAACAAAAGATCAGGTATTTGGTCTTCCTTTTCTATGAGAATTTATGAGGAAGGTTGACTAGAGGGACAGCAAATGCCTCCAGCACTACCTTGGGGTGGCTAAGGGAATTCAAGGACAGTGCAGTTCCTTCTATAGAGATTTGCATTGAGTAATCATAGGATCAAGAATAGTTAGAGTTGGAAAGGACCTTAAGATCATCAAGTTCCAACCCCCCTGCCATGGGCAGGGACACCTCACACTAAACCATGTCACGCAAGCCTCTGTCCAACCTGGCCTTGAACACTGCCAAGGATGGAGCATTCACCACTTCTCTAGGCCACCCATTCCAGTGCCTCACCACCCTCACAGTAAAGAACTTCTTCCTTATATCTAACCTGACCTTCCCCCTGTTCAAGTAAGTTTAAAGCCATTTCCCCTTGTTCTATCGCTACAAGCCCTGATGAAGAGTCCCTCTCCAGCATCTTTGCAGGCCCCTTTCAGATACTGGAAGGCTGCTATGAGGTCTCCACGCAGCCTTCTCTTCTCCGGTCAATAGAAAGAAGATAAAAGAGGGGGTTGGTAGGGATCTGAGTATGGAGCCAACTGTAAATGAAAATACATAGGGAAAGTCAGCACTAGCTAAATGAAACATCCAAAGTGTAAGTCAAATCTAATTTTTACAATGACTGCAAAATATAACAGTAAGCCTGATCAGAATTTAAAGCATTGGCTGTACTTGTTCAGCACTTACACAAAGTGTAGGAAAGCTGCTCAGTTCACTCGGTGGTTATTTTTTCACTCTCACCAACCATTCAGTACTGTTTGGCTGGGGCCTCAAACCAGTGATGTTACCACTGAGAAGACAAATTGGATTTGGGCTTTTGTTATGTTTTCTTTTTTTTTTAAAGAGGCTTTTCCTGTTTTAGAGCAGAAATGGTATTTTATTGATTTTATCTGATCCTGAAAAAATCAAAGAATTACAAAGGTTATGTACAAGTATTTCTGGAAGTAAAAATCTGGGATCTGTTGCCAAGGTTTAACATCTGTGTTTGCTGTCTTAACCACTGATTCAATAAATATGTCTGTATAAAACCTTGTGCGTAGGACTGTCCATTTTCTGTGTTGAATTATCTTAATCTTACTTTGTGGATGAAAATAACAAAGGCTTATCTAATTGAACACTGTGGAGGCAAGACATCATTCCAGTTCCACCAGCAGATCTCCTTCTCCAACGGTATCACCAGCTTTGCAGTGCACCGCTTTCACCTGTGGTACAGAAACAGGAACAATTTCAAACTTCCCTCAATAGCATGGTTAAATAAACGGTCTGGTTGACATTGCGCATATAGAGTATCACATCTGTATGCACAGGGTAAGTGGCCACTGCAACATTATGACCATCATAGGGATCACAGATGCTATATGTAGGAAGGGCCTCAAGAGATTGACATCGCATCCTCTGATGTTCAGAGTCCAGCTGAGTTCTGAGTATCTCTGAGAATGGAGACTCCACAACCTCTACAGTGCTTGGCCAACTTGTGTCAAACTCCATCAAGGTGTTTAGGCATCTACCACTAGCTGGTTTTCTTATAACTTGGGAGCTGGAAGACCTGAATGTCAGATGAAGATGGCACTTTAAAAGGTACCCTTCTTCTACCTGTTTGCACTGCTGTTCGTTTACTTCTAAAGCTTAAAATCCTTTATTAGAGGACAGGCTGACTCTTCAACACTCACACTTGTGTTTCAATTAAATATTCCAGTATTTCTTGCATTATAGGTTATAAATATAACTGAATTTTGGGATTGAAACCATGAAGTGGGATTCCCTCAATCCCCAGAGCACTAGGATACTAGGATACTGAACCGGGATCCTTTAACATAACTGAACTTGGCAAAGGCCCACCACTGTCAAATAAATGCAGCTACATCTGAAGACAAGTTACATACTCATGTGCAGATTCCTGAATTTTAAACCAGGAAAATCTTACGCTATTCCCCCATTTCCTTTATAAATGGCTGCAATATGTTTAAATTCCCTTTCAGCACATTAGAGCTCCAGAAATTACTTGAAGCTGTATCATAGTCTACTTGCAATATTAATTGAAAGCTCACACTGACATGCCCAAATCCTTGTTCAAAACCTTGTTCAGCAGTTAGCTCAGTTTACTCATGCAAACATTACCCTGGACTCCTAAAAGAAACCTGGATGATACCCAAAATACCAGGCTAATATTCCCCATGTCCAAGTTAGTTTGATAGCCTAAAGCCACATGAGCTGTAAGCGTATCTCTGGCTCTCTAGCATATTCATAGCATTGCTCAAGAAATGAAGCTGGATACTACACGTGGGCAAAGACATGATGTACAAAAAAGGGCTTTATTTCTACATCAATAGCTAGGCAGCCCACCTGATTCCTGAGCAGTGTGAAAAATATTCTACTTCTTTCATTTCTTCATCTACAAAGCCAATGTTCAGCAAACACTGTGGCTGACCAGTGCTTCAGACTCCCCAGTGGTTTGTGACATTCCTTGCTCTGACCCACGCACAGCTGTCCTGGAGGAGACTGGAGGCACAACAGTCCCTCCTCATCTTTCCCTCATTTTTAAACCACCTGCAGCTGGAGTGAACTCAAAGTAGACAAAACCAAACCACTTTTCTCACAATTACAAACAGGAAGATGGGGTTTGATGCAGAAAACTAATTCAGCCAGGAATGAAAATGGGGATGGCTTCCAGCTGGAGACAAAGGAACTGAGTTTCAAAACATGGTTTCAGGGCATCAAAATGTAGACTACCAGCCAGTGCCAAACAACCCATTCCTGTGGAGCAGCCAAGTTATTCTGGCACTCAGAGTCATGACTTTGCACTGCAAAATGGGATGAATCCTGTTTAGCAGCTTCATCTCTACACAGCCCAAAACTTTGCCTTTTCAAATTCTTAAAATTCTAAAGAATCAAATAATTTGCTTATTATTAAAACACAGATATCAAGGGGACATTGCAAGGTGCATATTGGGCCTAAAGGAATGGCCTGTGCACCATTCACATCCTACTTTGAAGGATTAATAATCCAAACATGGAGTTTACATGGCATCTGTACAGAACGAGTAGGTGATATTTATTAATGGGAGAAGTACAAGCAGGATTTTAAGGAACAGGTCCACAGGTTACAGCACACCATGATAGGAATGGGAAAGTTAAAATAAAAAATAAAAGGGAGAGAGGAAATGGCATTTTAATTACAAATACTCCCTAGTTAAAAGCAGTGAATGCAAAAAGGCAGCAGTAAGGGGTTAAACAAAAGAAGCAAAGATGAAAAATTAAATGCTGGGAAATATTAATCAAGTGAGAAAACAAATTGTATAGGAATTAATGCATGAAATAAAACCATAAAGTGGCAATGTTAGAGCGATAGGATAAGGTACGTCCTCCCTCTCTCTGCAATTCTCTCCCTTGAGACCCAGTTTTGCACTAGGTACACTGGAATAGGCAAGCCCTGGGTCCCAGCCTCAGCAACGATGTTAGTGCTGTGCCAAATAAGCCTTTCCTGTAAACACACAAACAGTCCTTGGCATAAGAGAGCCATCCTGAGATCTCAGCGAATCTTGCCAGTGGCCGACCTTGTCCCTGCCCCTGGAGAGCCAGGCTCCTTGCTGCCTCCCTCTGGGATAAGGGATCTTGCACTGGGGTTTGTTCTGTTGTTTTTAACAGCAAAATGGCAGTGCCTCGAGAGCAGAGGGGGTTGTCCCCAGGCAGAGAAGGGCTGGGACAGGTGAGGAAATACTACATGAACAGAATTCATAATCCAGATCCAGACCCTGCTCTCCATTTAAAAGGATGGACCGGGGGCCCACATCTAAGTGATGGTTTCAGGCTGTGAATTATAACCTGCCACAGGGATGCTCTGAGGCCCTCACATGGGGGCTGACAGTCCCCAGACCAGATGGGGTTTAAGGCATACCCTTATCATGTAATCTTAACCAGTTCCCTGCCAGAGCACTGGTTTTGGTACATTCTGCACTGCAGGAGAGTCCCAGGTCAGGCCAGCGAGGCTGATCCCTCAGAAACAAGGTATCACAATACACAGCCTTGCAAAGCTTGCCACATCTTCAGATCTAGGCTTCTTATTTAACAGTCACAACAATAAACAAATTGCTTCATTCATCTTCCTGCAAAACCACTTTCTATGCCTCATTCTAAGTGGGTTTTTTAATGTCAAATTGTTTGCTGTTAATGAATTAACTGACAAAGAGATCTCTCTTGTTTCAATTGCTCTCTGGAAAGATGGAATTTGGAGAACCAGTCTGCAACACCTTTCAGTTCAACTTATGACTGTAACATAGAATCACAGATAACAAACCATTTAGGGGAGAAAGACTTATCTGAATTTCCGAAGCCAGTAAAACTATTTACTGCTGTGCTATCTAAGGCTCAGAACTACTTAACAGCATTCACAGCAGATCCAAATGTTAAAAATTAATGACAACTCACTTCGAGAGACTTACAACAATCAGATTTAATACCTTAACAACCAGAATCCTCCTTTCTTCCTTTTTAAATCCTATCCTACTTGACAAGTTGCATATGGTTTTAAGCGACCCAAGGTAGCTTACCTTGCCTGTTTTAGCAGCAGTCATACTGTTCTGCATTTTCATTGCTTCAATTACACAAATCTCTTGACCTTCTGAAACCTGGTAAAATTCAAGTGGTACAAAATGAAGATAGAGGATTTAAAACACTCTACATGTGTATGATTCTTCTGGAAAATAAAGGGATTATTTCATTAAATGCTATGAAGACTCTGATGGCATAAGTCAAGGCAGCCAGCTACACAGTCATCACACAAACCACAATCACAAAACGCAATTGCTTTTGCCAAAACCAGCAGAAAAATAGGGAAAAAGGAATCACCTACTTAAAACTACCACCCCAGACAAACCACATACCCACCACAGATCAACATCAATTAAATCCAGAGCAAAATTTGATTTGTGCAGGTTTGGCTGGGAAGCCTTTGCTTTGCTTCCCTGGTGCGGATCCCACAAATACTAATCCTGATTCAGAAGCCAAAAGTTCCTTGGCAGGTGTCTGGGGAGCATGTGCTGGAAGCTCCAGTATAACCCAGTGTGCTAATGCTGAGCAGAGAGTCACACCTCCGCACATGGCAGCATCTAGATGATAGCTAATGACTTCAGACTAATGGAACAGAGCACACCTGCGAGGAACCACCACCTCTCATCCACATGGAGGGATCACGGAGGCAAAACCATCCTTTTCACCACAGCTCTTAGAAGGAAACACTCAAGTTTCTTCTTTCTGCTGGCTTGCACTCTGCGAACAGGCATGCAGAAGCTACAGGTCACCCGTAACCCACTGGGCTGCTCTGCTGGGCTCCCTATGTGTCCCAGATCCTCCTTTCAATGCCTTGGACTACACTGTGCAGAGGAAACAGCCACATGAAGTTTTACAGTATCGGGGGTGGGGGGGCCTTGTATACATGAGGCGAAAACCACAGGACTCAGGATTTATCCCTCATGTAACCCAGTGATCAGCCAGTCATCCCACGAAGATGATGGATGCCAGGCAGGGAAGGGCACAGGGCCCTCCATGCCAATATTCCATTAGGACTTATGCAGCTACACCTTCTGAGGTGCCTGGCCCCAAGTGCCCGCTGCAAGTCTTTTCATTGGGGTTTAGCAGATGTAGCCTGCCGTTCACTCATTAACCCAGCAAATTTGGGATGCTTTCATTCTGATGTTAAAGTCTCATTAAAGAGAGTAATTTGAGACCTGCAGAGATCTGATTTGTTACCAGAGTTTGCAACTTGTCTGTTTGTTAGATGTGCCAGGGCCCTCAAAATCTCTTTGCTTATATACATACATATAGATACATTTTCTTTAAATACATGTAAAATGAATAATACATGTTTAGGGACAAGTGTGTAATACTTTGGAGGAATATACTGTCCAACAGAAAGCTGTGAAGTCAGAGATCAAATGCACGTGCCATGAAGTACATTCTGAAAACCAAAAGCTTTTCTGGTAAAGCATGCACTAGCAATGACTGAAAAGCATTGATACCTGCCTATGGATTCAGGGCAAGACTGAAGAAAAGACATTATGTTAAAAGGTGCTTATGCATCCTTTCTCCCGCAGAATGCCAACAGCAGTATGACTGGCTTTTTGGGTAAATAAGGAAAGCATTTGCTCTGGGAACATGCTGTACTAACCGGATACAGAGAATAAGCAACACCTAACACTTCACCTGCAGAAATTCCATCCTGAGCTTCAGGTGAGCATTTAAGTCATTAGCAGTGTCAAATTCAGTGAATAGTACCAAAGATTTGCTCTTTGACTCCAGTTACTTCCCCTCTATTGCCTTTCCCCATCTTTTGTCTCCTCCCTTTCACACCTGCTGCTCTGCCCATAGCCTTGTCTCAGTAGCTTGCTCTTTCCTTCCTTGCTTCTTTTCCTCCTTCTCCCTATCTCACTGCTCAGGTTTTCTTCCGTCTGCTCTGAACTTCTCAGACATTTCTGGGGTTAAGAGGAAGCTATGAATATCTACTTCTGTTAAAAAACAACAACAACAATAGTAATAAAATAAAAAGTCTGGTGGAGTTTTGAAGGGTTTTTAATAGCCTATTCCAGAAACAAATCTGACACCCTCTGGTTAAACTCAGCTATCAGTGCACCAAGAACATGGGCCTCTAAAGTTAGCTGAAGATTGAGATGCTAAGGAGTGCAGATCTGAACTGAGTGGCCTAATTTCAAGGGCACAAGAAACAATTCTTGAGCCCCAGTGCAATTTAGCTGTAGCACGGCTTCATCAGGTGGATGGTGTGCAAATGAATCAGTTAGCGATTACCTAAACGTAGTTCTGAAAACACATCTGCTGGGAAAGTATGGAATTGTCTCTAGATCTGGCACTAAAATGCCAGGAAGTATCACGTGGTTGTGGGACGGCAATGTCCATGAATCTGAATTTCTCATGTTCCCTCCCTTTCTCAAAAACAAAGTTTTTGTGTTTTACACAATACCTGCTGGGTTGATGACAAAGGAAGCGGTGCCTGGGAAGGAAATACCCCTCTCCAGCCCACAGAATATATAGACAAAGTACCCAGTTAATATCTAGTCTTACTAATCTGGAAGGAAGGAGGCACTTTCCACAGGTACCATGTGTGAAAATGCTGTGTCAGTACTTCTGATGATGTGCAATTTGTTGAAAATTGCCTTGGTGAAAGTGTCCCTTAAGCACAGAAGTTCAATTACTGTTCTTATGTTAAACCTTTGCAGCTCCACTCATTGTGTTGCAAAGCGACAAATCCTAAAATTAGGCACTTGTATCTCTCTTTTCTCTTCTTCAGTCTTTTGGGCATTGTCCAATTTCTTTCACTCCACAATTGCACATATCCTTTTGCCTGTTATTTACTCTGCAAATTAAAATCACAGCGATGTGTACAAGTTCTTGCTTTCTAACCTATTTAAGGATTTATCTGGACCATTTTTAGTGTAGCATTTTCATCATATAATTTATTTCTTTCAGTAGATGGTAAACCAGTGTAAACCACCATCTTTACATTTCAATTTAGAGAGGTCTCAGTGATGACCTGAATCTGTCAAAACAGGCAAATAAAATCAAACAAAACATCTGATTGATTGGAACCGAGTGAAATAAAAGGACTCCTTTTCTTAAAAGAAATTAAACTCAGGTGTCGCTCTCACAGAGTTACACTACAGACAGATCTACTATAACACTGCTTGGAACAGTAAAATAAATGAGTGATTAATTGTTAGACCTGCAGTCTGTATTTTAGTAGCTTGTTTCTGCGTGGCGCAGTTCAAAGTAGCTGTTCAGTTTTGTTCTCCACAGAGTGAAAAGGAACAATAAAAAGAAAAAGAGGAGAAAAAAAAAATCATTGAACAGGAGGGTTCTTAAGATCTCGATGTTGCTAACATCGATGATGTGAATTTGGGAACACTCAATAGCACTGTGTGAATAACACAGAGACTGCGTGGTGGTTGTTATCTGCTCTGGACAAAAGGTTACACATGGGACAGGGAACTGTGTCCAGTCATTTCCCGACCAAGCAACTCACAACACAGGGTGGAAGTAGCATTTGAGAAGCAGCAACCCCAAACAGTTTTCATTTCGGCGTAAAGAAAAACTGCACTTACAGATAGGTCTCTTTAAACCTCAGAAACAGCAAAAGACAGAGCACACCCCAGGGCATCGCTACCATGGGATGGATCTTTGTGAATATGGTACACTTTCCTCAGACTTTTGTGCATCATCTGATAAAGACTTAATGATTGTGACAGGACATCTTCAATGTTAGGCTTACAAAATGGTCACAAGCCCCGCAAGTCTTTCTGATAAACCCAATCGGTGCTGATGTATTTCCCCGCTCTCTGTCTAATTGGTGTAAAGTTTGCAGATCTGAATCCCCTATCTTTTATCCAGCTTGCTGCGTCCTCTCCTTTGACATGAGGTCAGGGTTCACATTCGCATCCGATTATCGAAGTGGCACTCATTAACCGGCAGCCTGCCTCGCACCAAAATGAGTTCGCTGGAAGGGGAACTCAGCCCATTTACTCAGCAGATTTCAGCATTTTAAGGAGGCCTGAATGTCACACAGTATTGCTACGTTTTGAGGAGTTTCAGACATCTCCAGCTGATGATTAATTGTGAGTGATGGGAAATAAAATCCAGTAAAGCCAGCTGCTTGCCATGGTCGGCAAAATTACTATAATGGATATAGGCTGCCAATTTTCCAGTTTTACTGGCAAGTCTTCCAAGTGTAATTAAGGGAAGTTATAAATGATATGGAAATCTATCAAGTCCCATTTATTTTCAGAGGACTCTTTCCCCTGAGACTTTTATCTTCAAGCTTATAGTTTGCTTTGTTGTGCTAATGATTTAAACCACTTCTTATTTCTGATTAAAACCCCCAATATCCTTCACAAGAAGTTGGATCCACTTTATTCAGAAGGATTTAAAGAAACAGAAACCTTTTTCAAAGTTGTGTTTGTAACCATGCTGAGCTCTCGCTTCCTCTGTGGAGGCGTAACAGAGCATCCTCCATCTTGGGCACCTTGTTACCATTTGGATTTCTGCTTCCAACAGATTCTGGGGACTGGGAAAGATCTGAGGGGGGGGAAGGAAGGGAAAAGAGGTGATTAAAAAAATAAAATTCAAAAATCACCATCAACAAAACCCCAACTCCCCTCAAAATCCTCCAAAAACAAAGATCGTAGGTGCTGCCTTTAGACACCAGGCATTTAGCACAGGGTGGTGTTACTCACTAATGCTGTTTGATTTGGAATAAAAGCATGAAAATGATGTGCAAAGGCCTAAAATTGGAGATGTAAAGGATGACTGCACAGTATTCCATTTCTCAATTTCATCCTTCAGAGCCACAAAATGGGGGTGATACAGTTACTGGATGAGATTTACAGTAACAGCTGTGGTCTTCCCACACAAGGGAGGACCTTCTAATGGGCTAAGGTCTGTTTTGAACAGACGGGGAGTAGCAAAACAAGGTTCCCTATTAAGGGTATGCAGTAATATTCCTGATAAAGAAAATGAGTAGTGGTAGTCAGATTGCTTTAAAAGACCTAAATCTCCTTTCATTGTCAAAAAAAAGAAAAAAAAAAAGAAAAAAAGAAAAAAAGAAAAAGAAAAAGAAAAAGGAGCTATTTTAGAAAGTGCAAACTGCTAAATAAATGAAAGACATGTAAATGTAAGGGTTTGTTTTTTTCTTAATCTCCTCGCTATGAACTGTAAAGAATGCATAGGAACCAGTGCCAGGGGCATATGGCTTTCTCCTGTGCTGAACATTCATACAAAAGACAGGTTCATCAGTCATTGGAGTATCTGGATAAAAAATTAACTCCTGATGGATGGTATTTAGAGCTTACCTGCTGCTAGTACATTACCAGAGAAACACACGTTTTGAAACCCACATGACATTAGAAACTGCAGACCATGAAGTACCCCACGTGCAAGTGCTCATATAATGTAAGCCGGGTTATAGAAAATGAGAAATAAGCTACTTAAACCCTCTGCCTAAAATTGGGCCCGCTGCAAGGAACCCTGGGCCAGCCCTACACAGGCCAATTAATGCACAGCATCTGCTGTACAGAAGCCGTGCATGAAGCACTTCCGAATGATTTCAGCAATTAAAAGAAAACTGTTTCCTGCCTGTTCTGACAGCAACTGTTTCAATGCAAGAGTGAGCACCAAATCATTGTGTGCTGCTGAAAAAATTAAGTCTTTTTTTTTTTTTTTTGTCTTTTTTTTTTTCTTAATCCTGTGAAAAGGGGGTGGGAGGGATGAAGATTTCTTACGGAATCAGATCGGTCTTTTGTTGTCCGACATTCTGTGGTTTTCTGCCAAATTAGACAGAAGGCTCCAAGGGTTTACGGGGCCCTCTACAGTATCACCTTCTGGTGCACTGTGGCTCCCTAAAAAGATGGATCAATATCAACCCTGCTGATTTGCCTACAAAAGTGAAAATCCCTCAATTACATTTTTAAGACCATTATATTTAGAACACAGGTGCTCTGCTGCGTAACATTTTTAAGTCTCTTGGAGCTGAAGGGAAAAAAAACAATGGCAGCCCCAAGGAAAAACAATCTTAGATTTGGTTAAAAGTGAAGTGAGAATTGGATTTTACTTGTATCTCCTTTCTCAGCTTTTGGAAGACACTAATAAATATCCCGCACAATGTCAGCTACGCTGCGACCTGTGTCCTTTATTAAGCATCATAAATAAGAAGGGACAATGCAAGACAGTGCCCTGTGAAATCCAGTTACCCTCTCTTGTAGCCTTCTTCCAAATAATTACAAACATTCATCTTGTTTATGCCTGTGCAAAGCCACTGAAGAGTGAATTACATATGTAGTCACTGTCTAAAACCCTTATGAAGATACAGGGATTTTTGTTTGTTTGTTGTTTAAACTTAGTCCATGCTGGTATCATTCCCTTCCCAGATTTTTTTCTCGCTGACTTGTTGGCAATCTGGCAGCAAGCATCCAACAAGAAAACAAATCAAGAGGAATTGGATGAGCAGCAATTGAATTCCTTGACATTGTCCATTACCATGTAAAGTAATTAGTGCAGATTTTCCCTTCTTTCCAAATTAACTTTGAAACCACAGCTATAGAGCTGCAAACATAATTAGCGGCAATTAAAAGTACTTGACAAATCATTATTAAACTTTTTTCGCCACACTCCTTTAACGAATGAATCCAAAGACAGCACATCCCAAATTTTGTGACCTCTGCCTAGCCAAAGGTCAGTGATGTCCCCCTGACAGCAATCAGCGCTGGTCATTGCACTCCCACTTATCCAAAACACACTTCCCCAACTGCTTCTGAGATCTCAGCGTGTTGGGGAAGTGATATGCAGGCAGAGAATATCTGGGGGCAATTCTTCTGCTACTCAGCTTAAGTTTCCATCACACCAATTTTTATCAGTCAGCATTTTTACTGATGGCCCAAAAGTTGCTTATCATTTGAAATGGCAAAGCACACCAATTAAAAAATAATAATTATGAATTATTTTCAAAGGACGGTAGCATTTCTTCCCTAAGAGAAAACTCTAATAATATTGACTCATCACCAGAATAGGATTTTACCCTTAATTACACCGTACTTGAACACAAACCTTAGACTGTGCAATTGCATAAAGATATAGCAGAAAAAATTATTCAAGTCAAATAAAGAAAAACCACATAAACATGTTACGAGCGATTACTATAGTTAAGGCGGGTTCTAATGTAAGCACAATAATTACTTGAAGTCTTGTGCTGTAAGAATGGCAAAAAATTTATATAGTTTTGCTCTTGAAATTTCACAGCTGTGAAACTGTTTCCCGTTCCTGTTTAGCAATTGGTTTTCCACCCCACAAAAATATACCCCCAAAAAATAACTTAATACACAGAATCATAAAAACTACGTGAGGTTTTTCAGCACATTTGGTCAAATCTGAAAACTCCATTTAACTGAAAAATGTAGTTAATATTTGCTCTGGGATTGCTGAAGAAAAGGAGGGAGGAAAGGAGGTAGGGGAAAAGAAAATGGGGAAAAACAACAATTAAAGAAAAAAAAAGGGTTCACACAAGACAAAAGTCTCATTTGGATTTAAGAATATCTTACTAGATTACCGATACTATGCGTTTCTAAACAAAATGGGAAACTGTTACTTAAGCAAAAACATTTACACAGTTTTTCCTGGCTGTTATTTCTATGTTCTAAATCCCAACCAGTATAAGACAACAAAGATAAAATAATTTCTTTTCTTTTTAGATTTTGAGGTCTGAAAGGTAAATATGATTTAAAACAACACACATTTGGCTGACAGCAAGATATGACTTTGCAACTCCATTTAACTCCACTTTCTCCTTCAAGAGAATAAACGATGCAGTGAGAAACAGAACTTAGGAAGCTGATTTGTTTTGGTTTTTCGTAGTGAGTATTTCAACAGCAGAGGTCAAGCAAAACATATCTTTTCCCATAGTAAGAACTTTCCAAGGCTTGTGAGATGGAAAATTGTGGGGAAAGATTTTTTTTAAACTATTCCTCTAAAGATAACAAGAGAAATTAAAATAACGTGCATACGACTGAACTGCAGGAGGAACGCGGTTCAGAGGAACTGAAATGCAGCTTAAGACATCTTCCTCTGTTGTTTTTAAAATAGGGGCTCACTGAGAGCAATGTGTTTTGTATGCTATACAAGTAAAATAGCAGCCTTCAGGTTACACATTTTTGAAATTACTGACATACTTAGCATATAGCGGCTGACATCTTGGTAGAAAAAAACATCCTATGCAGCACCAATACCCATGACTACTCTAGCATCAATTTGAAATCCTAAGAAATTTTGATATGAGAAAAGTCCACTTAAAGAGTGGTTTGAATGGTGATAACTTCCAAAACCAGGGGTAATCTCAAATTACTGGAAAGAAGAGAGGAAATTTAAAATGTTACTTAGGTCAAAATAATTAACTGTCCTCTTCTTTTGGCCGTAGTCCTACAACAATTCAGTAACGCTGGGGTGTTTACCCAGATGCGCTTTCCTTTTACATATCTGTGGATTGGAGGAATCATTGAAGTGATTTAGGCCACCAGCACTGGTGTTAGCTTATTGACTGATACCTGGCTTAGTAATGCCACCTGTTCTGCTTAATTTAATAAAAAAAGAAAAACAACAAAGAGAAACATACAACTAAAAGAAAAACTCTTTACATTTCTGATAGATAGAAAACTGAAAAAGCAAAAACTATGTTCTTAGGTGAAAATATAGCAAAAGCTGCAAGGCAATAAGGACAGCTCAGATCTTTTTTGTTGATGTAGGCAGTTCAGACTACCAAAGTTGAAATCAGCTGTGGAAACACTTTGGGTGGCATGTTTTAAATGGGGCACAACAACACTGCTTTACCTGTTCAGCCATTAGGACCTTGGGCTTTCCCTGCCTCTGCAATTTCAATGCACTGCATGCTACACTCACAAAAATTACACCAAGCAACTGAAGATGATGAAGAAATCTTTGCAAGCGCCTGTCCATTTCCTGCCCTCTGAGCAGTGAATCTGTGTAGCTTTAGTAGTTTTTATGGTGCTGTATTTGTGGTAGTTGTGGTGAGATCAAAACTGTTTGCAGTTCCATCTCCATACTCCAGCATAAAAATACTGCTGCATGCTAGCAGAGCTGGGCTTGTGCTGTCATTGGTGTCAGCCAAAACAGAGCAAATCCCTTGCCTGGACTTCAAACCCAGCTGTTTCTCTAGCCCTTGGCACCATGGGGAACCAAAAAGTAACTCTCCTGAAACTGAATTCCATCCTAATGCACACTCATCATTAACAATCTACTTAGAAAATTAACATGCAAACACCCCTGCACCCCGAAATGGTCACTTCCTATAAAATGTGACTGTTACCGCAAGGAAAGTAAGCTAAATTGAAATCTTCTTTCCCTAAATAATATGAACCATCTTCCCAGTCAGCCAGATTTCAAATTGTTTTGTTGTTTATGTTGCTTTCTGCTTCTAAGTGCCTTCACTGTGTTTCCAGGAATAATTGAGTGACAACTAATTACAGACTTCCTGATCACATGAAGGAAAATAAAGAAAGTTGAAAGTAACTAAAAAGCTAAAAAATTGGCAGCATCACAAGTTCTGCTTCTCTCTAAGTGACAAAGAGCACTTCCCCACTGCGTTACTAAAATCCATAGATCATCTGATAGACAAAAGAAAATAAATTCCTTGCATATGCAGTATCTTTTGGCAAAAATGAATTGAAAACTGCTCATCAGACCAGCTGGATAGAGGATGCTCACACAATCTTCTGTCAGGCTTCACCAGACCTAAATATTTTTCAGCAACAGCAGCCAAATGAGAACACTGTGCTTCAAGGAAAAACAATGACGCATAGAGGGGGAAAACACAGATATCAGCACTGCCTTCTCATTTGGCTAAAGACACACAGGAAAGCATTAACAAACATCATACATTTTACTTGATCGGGTGTGATGCCCTATAGCTGAACCACCAGCAATACACATGAGCTTGTTGAGTGGGGCCTTTCAGACAAAGAAGAGATGTCCGTCTCCAGGCGTTTCTTCACCATTTGTAAAGTTATGCATGAAGATGGGGTACGGCAGCCCAGTTCCCTGTGCTGCTGACCACTCTGAGAGCATCTCTCTGTGAGCGCAGCACTGTTGCAGTGACTGCTGCACTAACACTATGCAGCATAAATCACAGGATAGGAGAAACCAGTCTCGGAGTAGCTAATAACCAAGCAGCTTTATTGCTATCAACAGCAACGCCTAAAGGATGGACGACTACCTCATGCTCTCCCATTTTTCGGCTGTGCTGTTTTCACACACTGCGCAAATTTGAGCTGCCAAACCCAGCTGCAGACTGGGAGCTACTTAGATTCCCGTTTTTCTAGCACACTAAAGAAATCATACTTTTCCCAAGCAGTGCAACAAAAAGAGCTGTATTTATCAGGGAGCTGCAGTTCCCTGTCCATCATGCCTTGAACAGCTGTAGTGAGTGAGCTGGTTTCTGACGGACAGCCAAGACGTGTAATCTGAATCACACCATCCCACTGCTTATTCAGTGCCGATAGTTGATGCTACCCTCATCTTGCTCACTGGCTCGCTTTTTCTTAACGTTTTGACACTAGTCCTGAAAAGGATGGATTTAAGTTAAACCCTTTTCAATAACATAAATGTGTTTTTGCAATTAAAGCCCCACAATTAGCATTGACAAGCTCAGGTCAGCAGAACATAGATTATGCCGTTCAAATGCTCTGCCACTCAGTGCCTCCAGCAAAAAGCTGCAGGAGAGGAGATGAGATGAGGAAGAAAAAAATCTCCACACATTATTTAACAACTTGTGCTCTGATGCACTGCACCACTTGTGGATTTGTGGAGGGAGGCTCATTAATTTATTTACTCTAAATCCCTTTGGCTCTGGCCTCCTTTCCCCCTGGTTGTATTCCTTCAAGACAACAAGAACTAAGGGCATGAATATTGGTAACATTCAGCAGAATTAACTTCTCAAAAAAATCCTAAATTAAAAGAGGTTCAAAATCCACGCCTTAAAAACGTTTCCATTCTTCACAAAAAGAAGTATTTGCATAAGATCTCCTTCACTCAGCCACTCATACTGCCTAGACACAGAAATCACACATACCTCTGTGCATGGGATGACATAGTGATTAATTTTAATTGAACACTGCTGGTTTTAAAGGTATAAACAGTGTGTGTGCATGCATGTATAGATCACAAAATCAGAAAGCTAAATGCAGAAGCTAAAAGGATTTCTCTCTTGCTATTTTTCACTCAGCTGTACTTGGTTC
This sequence comes from Psittacus erithacus, assembly GCA_009867235.2. NCBI lineage: Eukaryota > Metazoa > Chordata > Aves > Psittaciformes > Psittacidae > Psittacus > Psittacus erithacus. The sequence continues at coordinate 135,024 of WYDI02042008.1, forward strand.
TCTTTCCTCAGAAAAGTCAGGCAATGTTTGTATTTCATTAATGCAAACATTTGCACCTACAGATCTTTAATATTAACATGGTGACTCCTTTCTTACTGTAAATAGACAGAAACAACCATATAGTCTAAAACCAAAAGTGGCATCATAGCAAAATGTAAGCAGTCACCTTACCAGCACAATCAATGACCATCACATAGTAAATGCAGTGCTAATTCTGGACTTGAGATCTTGATCCCATTTCTAAATCATCTCTCAAGAAAATCTAGGTTTCGTTACCATAAATTATGAACTCTGTGACTAAAGCTTTCTGTTTGTATCTAGGTGCTACATACACAGAGCATCATTTCATAGAATCATAGAATAGCACTTTAAAATCAATCTATACAACATGATTCAAATACTTCTGTGCCTGCATCACTCTATGGCTTTCAGTGGTTGGGAGAGATAAGACCTTGACCTTAGAAATAACATATGATACAATGTAGTAAAATTTGATCTAAAACTGAGATCAACTGTAACTCTAATACACTGTATTTACATTTGTTTCCACCTCAATGTGAGGTAAGAAACACTGGAAATCCCCAGGACAACAACAACATGTTCTATTGCTCTTCTGCATGTCAAGTTTACTCCTTCTTCAGGACAAGAGGATTCTCATAAAATACTGGGAAATCCCAATTCAGGAAATCTGTGTCTTGTAAAATGCTAAAATATGGATTCTAAACAAAAAAAAAAAAAAAAAAAAAAAGGGTGGGGGAGGGGGGAAGAGAGGGGCGTTAAACATCTCTCCTGTATCCCTTGCGTTTAGTAATATTATATTGCTTCAGGGAAGAAAATCAACAATTCCCTCCTGCTAGCACTAGCAGCAGATATATCCTTACGTATAGTTACATGCACATATACAAACACACACAAATTTCCCCACTTCCCCTGCCCCCCAGCTTTGTGATACAAAAAACAAGCTATGGGTTGCGTTTCAGCTGCAGACTTGTACCCAGCTGAATATGTTCCTTTTAAAGTCAGTTTAATTTAAAATGTGCTTCCTTATTAGTTTTTATAACTCAAATGACAAGCAGCACACATCCTTCTGCACACATTATTCTACAGGTGAAAAAAAATCCCAACCTGTGGCCTGACATTTCGGTTGCATCAAGGAGAAGTTTGTGTGGAATATGTAATGAAAATGCAGATATACAGATCACATTTCTTACCGTGTCCCCAGGCTTGACAGAAACTGCCACCACTGCTCCAGGCATAGGAGATCTCAGAATGCTGGAGGTGTCCTCTGCTGCTTTCTCTGGCATGTACTTGCTCAGCTCTGCAGCAACCTTCGTCAGGATTTGTAATTTGTACTAAAGAATAGGAAGAGGAATGTTTTAGAAAACAGCATCTTGGTGAATTCCAGTCAATAATATGCTCTACTTTATGGCATGTTTTTATATAATGTATCTGTTGTCTGTTCTTCACAGGAGTGTCTAAAAAAATCACTGTTTGAAATCTCTACTCAGAGTTTCATTTTCAGGACATAGAAAAACATGCAACCCCAATGTGCAGCAAAGAGCACATAGATGGAAGAAATCAAGTACAGTAAAGAATGTCAGATTCATTTCAAAACTGGGGGTAGAAAAGGGAGATAAAAAAAAATTAAACAAAACCAAAAACCAAACAGAAATATCATTATGCTTATGACACATGATCTTTAGAGGATAAGGAGTATCGAGGGATTTGTTTCCAGTACTGTGATGAATTGGAAACTGAGCCTTTGGGCAAGTCTGCCAGATTTTCAATGACATGACTGATTTCAAACACTGTGTTTACTTTTTAAGCATTTCTTTTTATCACGTATATAATGTTTGAAGTTAATAACTTGCTTAGATTTTGTGATTAAAACCAATTTCAATTCCATTTTTTCATGCACGGGCAGAATGATGGAACATTGCGGTTGCAATGAATACACCTTTTCTGCAATAAAAACTGTGCAGCAGCTGTTATCTACCTTGAGAGAAAAAAAAAAGAGGAATGTTTTCTCTAGAATGTTTAATAGTAATTTTAAACAGAAGCAAGTATGGTGACCCTCAGGGGTCTGAGAGCACCCCTTTAAACACCACCTTTCTGAACACATATATGTGTGTGCACACGAATTTCAGCTCCAGGCTCTTAGTTTTTACAAACTTGTAATCACTTTGGCAGATAATTCGCGGCACTTGGACAGATGGCCTTCCCATTTGTCCCAGAGCACTGGAAAATAAATGCAAAAAGCCAGTAGATGGCAGCAGGTCTCTGCGTGAAACTCCTGGCTCACCAAGGCCAACGAGTGAAGACCAGCGCCACACTTCATCAGAAATTTAAACAAAGGTTTTAATAATAAGCACTGGATGAACTGCATTTACAATTCAAATGCGTATTTTGCTGATGTAAAGTTCAACACCTTGCTTTGCACAGTATGTTTTCCTCCAAAACAATTAGCTATTGTTTTATTAACAATAAAATGTCTTTACTTCTCATTTTTACACAGACAGAAAAAATCTGATATCCTTATGGTGAAGGTAAAGGGGGACTCTACCTTCTGCTTCTGTAGAGAGTAGAACAAGGTATTTAGAAATACATGCAAAAGGTGATTAACTCTATAATGACATCTTTAAAAAACAGCTTTCAAGGCCAAATAAAAAAAATGTAACAGAGGATTATCATTCTCTATAAATGGCGTTTGGACACACAAGATTACGTGCAATGAACAGTGCAGCCATTCACTTAGAAATACTTGCTTCTAATCAGATACACAAGCAAATGGTTAAATGAACCGATCCCTCACCACCACTCCAGTAAACTAATAAAGTGCCACAACAATATCCCCTGAAACTGTAAGTGGCACCCAAAGATTTCAGAACCTATTCCCAAACACATGCCTTGGTTACAATTGATGTGGCAGAGGGGAACCAGCACCATTTTGTATGCAAAAAGCTCCCAAGCCTCCTGCAGGCATCATCATGACAATTAAGACTGTGGCACTCACATTTTCCAACCCCAAATACAGCTCTTCCTGCATAAGCAACTACATTCAATACAGTGGGCTCCTTGTAGTTGCTTTTCATAAAAGTAAAGCACATGTGTGTGATACACGTGCACACATGCACACTTGCATGGATGCTGTAGGGAGAGGGGAGGTGATGCCTATAGGAGATTTGATGACAGAAGTTGCAAAGAGAATTGCAGCAGTGTGACAAGTCAAATAATAACATCTTATGCATGTTTCTTTATTCTTGAGTGTCTGTTTTGCAATCAAGACATACAAGTGTCTGCCAGCTTCTGAAGGATATGATCCTTAAGTGAAATTACTGTGCAAATAAAAGCTTTTTACTCCTATTAGAATTCATCTGAGTCATAAGTGGCAAGGAAAAAAAGCTTGCAGAGTGTATTCTGCTGTCAATCTAATAAACATTCTGTGCAGAGGGACTATTTATCAAAGATAAATTGTACTTAAGAGTCCTTCATTAAACCTATGGGGGGGAATATAATTACACCAAATTGCACAGTTTCAGTATCCACGGTTAGTGTCGTCTTTGTACTCAAGAGTTTGAAAATAAAATAAATTTAAAAAAAAGAAAAAAGAACACAGAAATAAGTTAGATTTGTAGTCTGTACCGTTTGTTATCTCTTGTACAAGACTGTTTTGATACGATTTCAAAGGATTAGGCTTAGCTAACATTTAGTTTTTTAAGCCACATATAACACTTCTGAGGTGCCCAATTACAAAATTGAAACTTAAAGTGAAAGCTAGGCCTTCTGCGTTCATCTACGTTACAGTATTTCATAGGGACTGAAATACAGAATTCCCTATGCACTCCACAATGTACAGCAGTGGAGGAAAGCCATGTTCCTCAGTATGCTGCACTTTAAAGCCGAATTCTCCACACCAAGTTAAAATATCCCTACAAACATTGTTTTTACTATCTTCATAATTTTCATATCTTTTAGATTCCTTTCTCTGCAGGACTCCTGCTTTGCTTGGAGTGAGATGTAAGAGTCAGTACACTCAAAGCTTTAAAATGCATGTCTTTGTTATTGATGAGCTGTTCCTTTTCCTTTTGTAGTTGTTTATTGTTCTTTAGTCTGTTTGGGGGATAAGCAAGTTACTGTAATCAAAAAGTAAAAAATAACAACAGTAAACTTCTGGGGAAAGGCCTTTTTTGGCACAGCTGATTCACAAATGACCTTTCAGAATATTAAAAGACAAAGTCGCAAAGAAAGGTTCCTTCTTTAAGATTACCTTTGATGTATTTCTGCTGCTGGCTGGACCCCACTAAATAAGTGCATAAGTACCCCTTTGTAAGGTTGTTTTTCATCCGTGGGGGATGAGCTGTGCAGAGGGGACCACGGGGGACTGTTCACCTAACCCAGGTGCAGCCTTTGGTTTGTGAGAGCCACAAGACTCTGGAAGACCATGTCAAACAATGCCTGCCAGTGCTGCTACAACAAAAACAATTGAGAATATGCCACATTTTATCATGATTACCGCTGCTGCTATGCCTTTGATTTAGCGAGGGCAACACTGAACATACAAAGCAGAAGTTTCAATACATTACTAACACAGTGCGAAAGAGGTTTGGATTTTCTTCCTTTATCTGCAGGAGGAGGAGTTGAGGAAGGCTCTGAAGTTTTGGTTATAAATAGAGACCAGAAGGTTTCCACTGGCCTAAACCAGAAGAAACATCTGTTGGAGTCATGATTGCATGTGGACTCTCAGAGCAAGGAAATCTGCTAGCCATCAGATCTACACTGACGAGTAGTTGTCACCAGCCACTGCTCCACTCTGCAGGGTTTCAGAGCCTAATTCTTCCAGCCAAAGTCAAGTCAATAAAGAGGTACCCAAAAGAAGCCATACAGCTTTTGATGGCACAGAAAACAGGTGTTTCTTTTTCACAGGACTGCTGGAAGTCTGCAATCAGTTGACAAAAATTACAGTTGGGAAAAGCGATGTTACTTAATAGTTTTCTAAGGGTAACAGTATCCTCTCCTACCTCTCCCACTAACTGAACTGGAGGTGTATGTAATAAAAACCTACCTCTTGGACCAAATCTACGTGACAAAAAAGGAGAAAACAAAAAGGTGTAATAATAGCAGTGCAAAGGAGTAAGGCAGTGAGAAAGAAAGCAAATACAGTGAAAATTATCCCCTGGGCTTTGTGGAGGCTTTTTGTAGATATATATCCCACTGATCTCCCAAGCCAGTAGGGAAGCAGCAGACTGGCTGCTACAGAAAAAAGTGTCCAGGGCACATCTGCCCTCATCTTTGCTTAAAAAAAAAGAGTTCTGTAATTTGGATATATACGATTCCCTCGCCATGTACAACAGAATATTGAAACCCTTCAGTAAAATGCTCAAAACTGCACTCTGTTACATCTCACATTAGTTTACTAAATATGATCTTCCCTGTACACCTGAAGCTCATGTCCCTAGAAGCTGGAAATGTTCAAACTCCATTGGAACTTTTATAGAGCAACCTAGTGTATCACGACCCGTATGTTACTTATGGCAGTATTTGAACTGCTGACCAGATGTGGATTTTCAGTATACTCTACCTGAATGTTCAACCATGTTTTTCAAACATCTGTCAGTCTTGTGGTTAGAGGGTTGAAAATCTTATGTAGCTCACATTTCAGCAGTGAAACCATCCTGCCATGCGTCTCCATTATTTTCACTGACCTTACAGTCAGAATCAGTGAAATTTATTAACTGTGGCCACGTAACTTGCCTTTAACATTCCTAACCAGCATCCTGCCTCGCGTCACTTAACTGTTGTCACCTGCGGCTTGATGTCACAGATTCACACGTAGTATGTTGTTCGATATTCATTTAGAGCAATACTGAGCAACATTCCACTGCTGACCACAATGAGCACACTGCCTTTTCAGTAACCATTATACATGTTTAACATTGTGACCATACCCTTGCTTAGATTTCCACCACAGCACATGAACAGGTAAACAATGTATCTATTCCATATTACTTGAAGGCGTCAGGCAGCGCCTTCTTTCAGAGTCAAGGATTTCTTACTCAGCAAGGACATAAATGACATGCTTCAAATCAGAGAGCTTTTTTTTTCTGAACTTGGAGTTTTAGAGCTAACTTAATTCCACAGGGGGTGGTGGCGAGGACTGGCATTAACACCCGCACAAAATAATGACACTTTTCGGTCTAATGGAGTAGCAAACACTCAACATGCTAGAGAGACTGTAAGAAGAAAGAAAGACAGAAAACAATAAAACGAAGTAAAAAAAAAAAAAAAAAAAAAAACAAACAAAAAAACCAAGCCAAAAAAAAACAACAAGGAGAAATGGAAAAAGGAAAAAAATAAAAACAAAAAAGGGGGAAAAAACCCACAGGGAAAGGGGAGGAAGGGAAAAACTAAAAGGGAAAAAAAAGAAACAGAACAGCTACAAAAATCATGAGTCTTTAGTATCAGCAAAAGGGAAAGGAAAAAAAGAGAGACGCCTCACCACCACACAGTACACGCTCCAGCAGCAGCAACTTAATTAGAACTGTAATTCAGCCACATTTCCCACTTTCCATTCCTTGTGTGATACATAATTAACACTCTAGAGAACCCTAACAAGGGTTAAAGCCGCGCAAAACCATCTTCCCTCCACTTCAGACTGGGGCTGAGGAGGCAGAACCGAAACCGCGCGGGCAGAAGGCGCGGGGATGTCCTACTGGAGCTTGGATGGGGCAGCCGAGCCCGGCGAGGGGACCGGGTAGGGCGGAGGAGGGCCCCCCCGTCCCCGCCTTGCCGCCGCATCTGACGCCGCTGGAGCAGCCGGCTAGCATCTCGCTCTGACAACTCCATCAGCGCAGTCTCAAGGTAGCTGTCAATCAGGATGCATCATTTAATACAACAGCACACCAAGGATTTTCTCCTCCAACCCACATGACAGCGTATCTACAGCTCTATTTATATCAGCGCCCAGTCGTGTTTACAACGCCGTTGTAATTAGAAAAGATGCAACAGGCGGCAATATTATTCAGAACTCCATTTTGCCATGCTGCCATGTAAAGTGCGATCTTGCTTCACAGAGTCATGCTAAATGACAAAAGCGCTATTTTCTTCAGTCTCTGTGCACAGACAGCACTTCATTTGCAGTTATCTATAATTAGATTAATGGTGTAGTGCGGTACAAAGCAGGCCCACTTCACATCAGATAGCATATGAATTAGGACAAACACTTATTTCAATTCCAGGCAGAGAAAGCAGTGACTGGGGTATTTAGCATACCCTTTATGGTGGAATGAGATGTTAATTGTGTACCATTACCTCTAAACTGCTTGCTTGTTGTATAAATCACTGTGCTAATTGATGCAGAGATAGAAACGTAGCCACAGGCAAGAAAGCAAGGGAATGAGAGCTGAAGATGGTGGATAAAGGATTATCGAGTAAAACCATATGGAGATGAGATTCCTTTGAAACCTGCCCACAAGCAGTACTACTACGAACTACAGGAGGAAAAGTGCTGCACTGATGCGTAAGAAAAAGAAAATATATATTTTACGTCATCGTTTCAGAACAGAATCTTAGCGGCAAATCCAAGCCAAGCACAAACTGAAGAATAAAAGTGTGTAATGAACCTCAACACACATTTCCAAAAGACAAGTGGCAGGCTAAGCATGCCTGGGAATAGTCACCACACTGTCTGGATTTTGAGGGCCTGAGTTTAATATGCAACACTTGCAAACTATCCAAAGCCGATGTCCCCTGACTGTGGACTAGAAATTTGAGCTTTTAAACAGAAAATGTGTATGTGCTAAAAAAAAACAAACCAAACAAACAACCCAAGAACGATTCAAGAGGCTACTGATATGTTAAATGAAATAATAAGGAGGAGAAAGGGAAGCAGCATTACACACCTGTAGTAACACCTACATGTACTTTAGCCTGTGCATATACAGATAAGAAAATCGCCGACACCCCACCACCACCACACCATACTGCGCAAGCAGGAGAGGAGAATCTCTCAGAAGTAACAAGTAGCTGTATCAGCTCCAGGACTAACCAAGCCTGCTCTCATAGATGAGGCTGGCAGTTGTTTGTCATCTCTGTAACAGCATTTCATTGGCAGCTGTCGTGGTTTAAACCCAGTTGGCAAATCAGCCACCTGGCCCTCGTTCACTCCCCCCAATTCCCTTTCCTACTCCCCCCCCCCCCCCCACCCCCCCCC
>WYDI02042009.1:0-22251 GCA_009867235.2 Psittacus erithacus
ATGCTGAACGAATGCGACACGAGTGCCGATGGGAGCAGAGGAGGAGGAGAGGACAGGAGAGGAGAGGAGAGGAGAGGAGGAAAGAGAAGTGGTCGGGGGGATCTGATCAATGTTTAGTAAGTATCTGAAAGGAGGGTGTCAAGAAGATGTGGCCAGACTCTTCTCAGTGATGCCAGGCAACAGGATGAGGGGCAACAGGCACAAACTGAAGCACACAAATTTCCACCTGCACATAAGGAAGAGCTTCTTTACTGCAAGGGTGCCTGAGCATTGGGGTAGGTTGCTCAGAGAGGTTGTGGAGATATTCAAGAGCTGTTGACACAGTCCTGAGTAATGTGCTGTTGTAACTCTGCTTGAGCAGAGGTTGGACCAGATAAGATCTGATGGTCCCTTTCATCCTCAACCATTCTGCGATTTTTTGACTTCCAGGTTCATCTAAGGTCAAACAAAAAAAACAAACAAACAAAGGAGGACAAAGAATGCAAGAATTATGAAAAATACAAAGGTACAAAAAAAAAAAATTATATCCACTGAATTAAGTTTATCCTCCAATCCATTCCTTCAATAATAGCCACAATAAGCCTTCTTTCAAAATGTATTTAAATTCTATTTTGATGCATGTTACTAATATGTGTGGCATTGTTTACATTATACTATTTTCTTGACAAAAGAAGGACCAACTATTCTGAAAAATAAATAAATCAATAAATCACTGGCAACTGCAGCATTTTGTGACATGTAGATTGGAGTGAAAATCATGTCGTGCAAGCATTTTTAGAGAAAGGTGACATATAGTTTAAAAAGCCAGTTTGTGATATGCCTTTATTATTCCTGAAATAAGGATGCCACAACATACTGCCTCTCAAATAAAATCTTGATTGGTGTTGGCAGAACATCAAACAGACGAAAAATTAGCACGAGTATCAGTATGCTGGAAATCTCTATTACTCCCCTTCTGACAGCATGATAATGGAAAATCTCCTTGTTCTGACTTTCTGTGTCTTCCATCCCCTGCTTATTGCGTGCTTCCATATACAAAGTACAGTTCTAGACTGTAAACTTCCACCTGAAGACAAAGATTTCTTTGTGAGCCTGCAGCTCAGAAAGCTGGTTGTATCCTGGGCTGCATTGAAAGAAGTGTTGCCAGCTGATCAACAGAGGTGATGGTCCCCCATCTACTGTGCTCTTGGGAGACCCCACCTGGAATACTGCATCCAACTCTTGAGTTTCCCAGTACAAGAAAGGCATGAACCTGTTGCACCAAGTCCAGAGGAAAGCCACAGAAATGGAGAGGGCTGAAACACATCTCCTGTGAGGAAAGGCTGAGACAGTTGGGGTTGTTCATCCTGGTAGAGAAGGCTCTGAGGAGATGTTATAGCAGCCTCTCCAGATATAAGGGGGTCTTAGAAGAAAGAGGGAGAGAGACTTTTCATCAGGACCTGTAGTGACAAGACAAAGGGCAGAAAGAGGGTAGATTTAGGTAAGATATAAGGAATCAGGTTTTTTTTACTGTGCGAATTTTTAGACACTGGAACAGGCAACACAGAGAAGTTGCGGATGTCACACCCCATTCAAGGCCAGGTTGGATGGGGCTTTAAGCAGCCTGGTGAAGCGTCCATGCAATGGCAGGCTGGTTGGAACCAGGTGATCTTTAAGGTCCCTTCCAAACCAAGCCATTCCATGATTCTATGACTATCTTAAAAGAAACATGGAGGAAAATTAGACTTAGGAGATAATCTTGTCATCAGGAAAAGAGCCAAGACAATGTTACGTGGTGGGCAAAACTCTACACATACATTAACACAGTAAGAAAATCCTTTGGCATTAGCTCACTGAGGAAAGATGAGAATTTTTCATATCAGACTAGTTTTACTGTCTCAAAACTGTTTTCCATTATTTTTTTCTCAATTTTTTGTGAAGTCTTTGTCTTCCATGATATAGTCAGCTAACATAATTATTTATCTTCTCCAGTTTTTCTTCCCAGTCACTGAGCACTAAGACAAAGAAATGGCCAGCAATGTTGTATGTAAGAATTGAGAGGATGAAAATGGAAGAACAACCTATTCTTTCTAGGCTGGGAAAAAAAAAGTAGAAAGAGGTGAGGAAAAGAATCATACGTATGTGGGAGTACAGTAAGAAAGTTGCATATGACTGAGAAGAATGAACTGACAAGAAAGATGAGAAGGAATTATACTAAGAGCACTGCAAAGAAAACATAGATTAATATTAGAGAGTAGAGGAGACATAGCATTGAACATTAATAGAAGAACAGGAAGAAGTAGATTGATGTTTACATAGAAATGTTGAGGATAATAGAGGAAAATACAGGTTGCAAATGAGTAGCTGTCACAGCCAGGCAATCCCCAGGTCTTCTATGGTTACATCTCTACTAGTGAATTAAACAATGTCTAGAAACTTTCCTGGGTCCTAGCAATAACAGCAAATACTTAAAAATTGTCTGAGTGATCCTTAAAATGGCTTTCACACATTTCCAATTTCAGAAGCTTGGCACTCAGAAAGCACTGTTCTCAGTAGGCTGCCTTCATGCACACACCCTGTTTTGGAGATAAAAATATGTCATCAGGTGTGTATGAAACACTTTGCTCCAGATTGCAGTTCTGAGCGCATTTCTTTTACCAGTAGATAGAACCAATCTATCCTGGACTGAAGATCAGCAGTGGCTAAAAGCCTTCTTAATTCTTCTAAATCCTGAAATATTTTTATCAGCAACAGGTAGACTTGTAAGAACTGGTCCCCCAGAGAAGTTCCTTCAAAAGCAGCCAAATAGTCACTTCATACACACAGCAACCTGTTTTGTCAAACAGTGTAATAAAGAGTTGCATTTTTCCACAAGTCAGATGGAATGATCATAGAATCATAGATCATAGAATCATAGAATCAACTAGGTGGGAAAAGTCCTTTAAGATCAAGTCCAACCTTTACCCCAAGACTGCCAAGACCACCACTAAATCATTTCACTGAAGGCCTCATACATACAGTTTTTGAGCAGTTTCAGGGATGGTGATTCCACCATTTCCCTGGGCAGCCCCAATGCCTGACCACCCATTTGGTGAAGAAATTTTTCCTAATATTCAATCTAAACCTCCCTTGATGCAGCTTGAGGCCATTACCTCTTGTCCTATAGGTTGTTACTTGGGAGAAGAGACTGACCCCCACCTCACTACAACCTCCTTTCAGGTAGCTGTAGAAAGTCATATGGTCCCCCCACGAGCCTTCTGTTGTCCAGACTAAACATCACCAGTTCCCTCAACTGTTCCTCATAAGACTTATTCTCCAGACCCTCTACCAGATTTGTGGCCCTTTTCTGGACCCAAATGATGCGCTGCTGTGGTGTAAAAGTGACGCTGCTGCTTAGGCAGCTGGAATAGATGATCACTGTAGATTGCTTCCAACTATTCTACTTCGTTTCACCTTACTTCTGTTGTTCTGTTCTGTTCTATTCTGTGCTGAAGACGTAGTCCCAGAGTCATGCAAAGAGCCTCTTCCACCTTATGAGAAAAAAAAAAAAAGTGGTTATCTTCCTTTTTATCATTCCAGAAATTAATTTCTTCCTAATCCTTGAGTTTTATCACTGCAGATAATCTCCCATGCTGTGTGTTCACTTGCAAGAGCCATAGGAATAGAGGAACATGCATGAGACCACTTTTTGCTTTATTCTTTCCTACCAAACTTCACCTGCAGTTTTTCACCAGCTCTTTCACATAGTCATAAAGGGAGGCTGAGTCAAAAAACTAAATGTATTTCATTTTTCACGGCATGTAAAGCATGAGATTAGAAAGAAAAGGGCCTATTTGAAGTCACAGATTGCAGAGGAAAACAGCATTTACTCTCAGCCCACAAAAGGTCTTGATTTTGATTGACTTAATTTGAACCCCTAAGGTTCTGGAGGAGAAGGAGATTTCAGGTTCCTTTGTTTTGTTTTGGGGGTTTTTAAAGAGCTAGTTCCCACAGAGTAATTTTGAACATTACAGAGAAAGAGCTAAAAAGCTTTCTTTAAAGACTCTATTTGTTCCATAATGAAAACATTTTAGCATTCAAAGTTCAACCAGCTCTACACTTTAAAAGTATTTTGAAAAGGCAATATTTAGAAATAAAGAAGTCTACTTCTCTCCCTATTTACACCAGGGTTATTCTACTCACTTCAGGGCATTTACTGCCTAAGTATGTAGGAATAAAGTAAAGGAGAAATTAAATTTAGCTGTTCACCCTAGATTACAAAATCCTGTGTTGCAGACTCCTAGATCTCCCCATTTCTATAAGAATAAGTAGGTACATGCTTAAAATGTTCCATAGTACTCAAAAGAAATTTAGGCAAGGAGCCCCATGCAATTAGAATCACAGAATCATGTAAATGCTTAGGTTGCAAAAGACTCATTAAGAATATCGAGTCTAACCTTCAACCTAGGACTGCCAAGTCCATCACTGAACCGTATCGCTCAGTGCAACACCTACATGTCTTTTAAATACCTCCAGGGATGAGGATTCAGCTACTTCCCTGGGCAGCCTGTTACAATGTTTGATAAACCTTTTGGTGAAGAAATTTTTCCAAATATCCAATCTAAACCTCTCCTGGAACAACATGAGGCCATTTCATCTTGTTTTATCACTTGTTACTTGGGAGAAAAGACCAACACTCACCTCACTACCACCTCCTTTCAGGTAGTTGAGAGTGATAAGTTTCCCCCTTGATCCTCTTCTCCAGGGTAAACATCCCCAGTTCCATCAGCCACTCCTCATAAGGCTCGTGCTTCAGATCCTTCACCAGCTCCATTGCCCTCCTTTGGACACACTCCAGCACCTTAATGCATTTCCTGTAGTGAGGGGCCCAAAACTGAACACAGTTCTAGTACTGAGTACAGGGGGATGACCATTTGGCAAGTCCTGCTGGCCACACTACATCTGATACAAGCCAGGATGCTGTTGGCTGCCTTTTCTGCCTGGGCACAAGCTGGCTCATATTCAGTCAGCTGTCGACCAACACCCCCAGGTCCTTTTCTGCTGGGCAGCTTTCCAGCCACTCTTCCCCAGGCCTGTAGCTTTGCGTGGGGTTGTTTTTACCAATATACTTGTTACCCTCTACGTTCAGAGTTAAATAGGTCAACTCAGAACAGTTAAATCTGTAAGCATTAGACAAGGCTGGAGGAGGGTAAAAGAAGAAAACACATTTTTGCTTACAAAACTCAAGACTTTCCCATCATTTAGAAATATAGACCCTCAGGACACCTATTCAATTTATCAATTAAGTTACCTTATTTAAGCAACACAGTGATCAGTAAATGTTAGAACCTTACAAATTAGATTGTAATAAGCGCTGGAAGATGGTCTTCCCTTGGGCTCTCACTCCCTTTTATTACACAATCACCTTGCACAAACAGCATCACACCCCTGCCTTCCACAGGTGCACTTACTACAGGTGGGGGTATATAGCTGTTTCAAAATACAAGTATTCAGGTTTTGTTAGTTTATTTCTCTGTTCACTCAAACCTCTCCACAGGCTCAACAGTTAGTTTACAAACTGGGATTACGCAGGGAGGTTGTTCATCTTCCTTCTTGACTTACTAAGATCCCCACAACAGATCTTGCCCTTCCAGTCAGCTAGGTTCGTGAATAAGCCCCGCATGGTGAAATATGCTCTGTGGTACATTTTTCTATTCAGTCTGTGAGATTCATATGAACCTCTGTACTGAGTTTTCTTTTAGTATTTTTTTATTCCCAAAACATATTAAATGCCACAATGAAACAGAAGATGTGAGGTCTTTAGAAGACCTAGTTTTAGACAAGAAGCAAATACAACCTGTGAGATTGAATTGTATCTTTTATAGCATTGGAAGATTTCTCTATGAAATAAAGTACATTTATCTGAATGTGAAGAATAGATTTTTTAGGGACATATTGCATTAATGGGAACCATACTGTGTCATTCACGCCTTCCAGAGCCTGGAACAGTGGTAAAAAACAAATTGTAATGAGAGATTTCATGCTACGTGCTTCTCCATATGTTTCAGTGGGACAGTTACAAAGTAAGGAAAGCATAAGCAGTCCAAGGGTTTCTATGCCATGACAAAACGAATTTCTAGACAAAGGATTTTTAATAAGTAAGGGTAGCTGATTGCTGAGTCAATTTGCAGTTGACAATGTACTCATTTATCCTATTCCTTCATTTCTTCAAATACTAGGAGTCAGGCCAAATCCTGACGTAAATGAAGTCCAGGCTGTGCTACTTGATTCAGAACATCCCACATGTGATGGCTGCGCTAAACCACCAGTTCTGGGAGGTTAATTAGAAGCTAAATCCAGTAAACACAGAGTTGCAATTTCTCCATGAGATTCATTGGCTGGAGGGCTCAAAATAGGATGGGCAGATGCTGTCTTCTGGATCAAGTAGTGAGACTTTTACCTATGTTAACTGCTTGTCATTTATCACCCTTTGGAAATTTCTAGCTCTATAGCTTTGCAGATATAAAGGGCTGTATCGACTGATGAGGACAATTCTGAGGTATTTTGGAAGCATGCTTTTAAAAATACAGCTTTCTCATACATGGGGTCCCTGAGGTGCAGTATTTGAAAAGTACTATGAAAGGATTAAGAAAAAAAAAAAAGCAGTTTAGGTCACACCTTTCTGAAGAACACGGTTCACTTACTGGAAGGGCACAATCACTTATATGTTAAGTTGGAAATCAGAAAAGATTCTTTCGAAGTAGCTGGAGCTCAGAAGATTGTTTAATGATGGCTTAGAGTCAGAAAATGACTAATATAGTTCACTGAAAATGAACTTTCAGTATGCTGTATCCATATTGCCTTAAAACACATAAAACCCCATAAAGTCATAAGTGTTGGTGTAAAACCGTATGGATATTATGGTTATATGGCTGTGTTATCACTTTGAAAGATTATTCTTCTTTGCAGCTCAAAACATCCTACTTAGTAAGCATTGGTTACTGGAATAGTTGAAAAATGTGCAGTAAGAGAGGGAAACATTAATTTAGATAAAGGCAAGTCATTCATTGAACTCACACATAATTTCTTGTATAAATATAGTATTCTTATATCTGTTGGGGTAGAAGTAAGAAGAATAAATAAAAGATTACCAAATTACTAAGGAGGTTTTATAACATATCACTTTTAGGACATCTATTTATGATCTGGCTAGTAGAAAACAATATCTGTCGTAGCAATTTGCCCATCCATTAACAAATAAACATGTAATAACAATTTTAATTTTAAGTCAAGGTTTAGGAGAGTGTGCACAGCATCTCCCTTGTATTCTCCAGGTGAAATTTTGCTTTTGCTGGAGCTAGTACAGCGGGTCTTCTAGGTTGGAATTAAAGCATATGAGTGGTGCAGTGCAAGTACAACCTTTTCTCCTATGCTGTGTCTGTGCATGCATAAACGTTGGCCACTGCCACCAAGTTTCTGAAACTCCCTGGAAGAGCCCATTTGCATATTAAGACACCAGATGTATGGTCATTTGCATCATGTTGTGATCAGCAGAACTGAAACACAAACAGACTACACTGTGAGTTTCTCCATGCTTCTGAAAGAAAATGTTTAGAACAAGCTTACAAGCACAGTGCTGTCAGATGTTGAGCTAAACAACTTTTCATTTGTTTGTTTCTGTTTTAAGCAGCATTTCATTTAGAAAAAAATGCTGGGTTTATCAGCTCAAACTATTCAAAAGTAATTTCAGGATTCACACGATCACAGACTTAAGCAGTTAGCACCGCTAGCATTTACATTGATAGTAGTTATTTCACTGAAAGTGAGTGAGCAAGTCCTTCACTGAACAGCCTGTGCTAGTTCAAATTACCTGCATCTAATATTACCAGCTTTTTACTTGCATCTTTTCTCAGTTGTTTGCTTAATATAACGAGGAATTTGCTGCTGCAACTGAATACACCTGTCTATGGGATTCATCCCAGGATACTGAAATGGTTGGCTAGTGTTACTGCAAGACCTTTCTCAGTTAGTCAACAATCTTGGGAATCTGGAGAGGGCCCAGCTGACTAGAAGCTAGGAAATGTTACTCCAACCTTCAAGGGGGCAAGAAAGAAGACCCTAGTAATTGTAAACCTGTAGGTCTCACTTAGCGCCTGGTAAAGAGAAGATTATTCTGGGAGTTCTTGAAAAACATTTGAAAGACAATGTATTCATCAGTCAAAACCGAGAAGGGTTCATGAAGTGAAAGTCATGCTTTACTAACTTCATTTCCTTTTACGACAAGGTTGCCTGCTTAATGGATGAAGAGAAGGCACTGAATATGGGAGGGGTTTATTTATTTTTGAAAGGCTTTTTATACTGTCTCTCACAGTATTCTTCTGGACATGTATACAATGCGTGTGAACAACTGACTGAAGGATCAGGCTCACAGTTGTACTACAACTCATTTCACCCCACTTACTAAATGAGGTTACATTTGGTTGGTAACCAGTCACTAATGGTGTTCCCCAGGGCTCAGTTTTCTGGCCAGTTCTCTTCACTCCTAAGCACAGGAGTTGAATGCACACTAAGTTTGTCAACTGTACTAAAATGGGAGGACCTGTTGAGTGGATTTTCAAAAAAATGACTTGGTTTCTTGCCTGAATTTTTCATGTAACGTTTGAAGAATTTCAAACATATATATGTTCAGAAAGATACGTTTATCAAATGCTTAAATGTGCTAATTAAGAACCTCTTCCAGCCTGAGATTGATCAAGACACAATGGGGATTTGGTTAAAATTAAAAGAAAAAGCAAAAAACCCTACCCAACTTGGTATCTACGAATAGCAAGTTATATATATATATATATCTATTTTAGAATAGATTTCACTTTATACTTCATGGTTTGAATTTCTTATCGAAAGAATTATAACAGATCTTATTCTTCAGTTTATACTTGACAGAATTTGCTCTCACAATTCTTTTTATTTTTTTCCCTTAGATGGAATTTAGGATTGTGATTTACTGCCAAATTCATTATTATTTTGTGCTTTGTAGTGTAATGATGTAGAATTTATATCTAAACACTTATTGCTTTGACTGCACTGTATTTTGCTCAGTATTATGTATTTCAAATTATTTTTAAGTATGGTAGAATGTTGTATTTAAAACCTTTCAAAAATATTCTTTTTTGCTTTCTTTTTTAGCAAGAGTTTCTTATTGAATCTTCCATTCAGGTGACTGAAAGTGATTTTAAGGAAGAAGTGATTTATTTATATTACAAAGAAGTAGCACTTCTTTCTTTTTTTTTTTTTTAATTATTAATTATATTTTCCAGTCCTCCCACTTTCAGGAGAAGAAAGACTTTTGAGCGGTATATCACTTTTTTTATTATTTGCTTTTATTTAGCTTTACTTTTGGGCTGCCCTACTGAGTTCTGGTTATTATGTAACGTGCATTTTCTATACCATGTGAATAAATTATACATCAAAATGAAATGTCATATTTGATTAATAATCCCTGCTCAGACATTATGACTTGTACCCCTTAGTGTGCAAGTGAAAATTGGAACTGCTAAAGATGCAGAATACAGTCTTTAATTAAACCCTGTAAGGATAGGTTTAGCCTTAAGAACCTATCATGAAAGAGTTACCATGCGATATTTCCCTGAAGTGAACAAAAATACTCCCTTAAATGAAAAAGGAGGTTCTAGAGAATTTTGAAGTGAGAAAGCTTGGTGATTAATGACTGCCATTCAAATACACCCACCATCTGTATGTAGTCCATCATTATGGGATTCTACTAGTTCACTTAAAGGCCTATTCTATCCACTTGACCATATTCTCAAACAAACCTATTTGTGACATAAAGGCAATACAATAGCAAACAATAGCAACAGAACGGACAGTCAGGAACAAGCTTGGGAGATAATTCACCAGCCTTTGTACATCACCATTAATTTATCACAACCTAGTGATCCCTTTTCTTTATGCAAATGAATTGATCCACCAGCTTAGAAATGGTTTGCTGCTTTATCTCATTCCTCATTTTCTATTTGTGCCACTGAGTTTATTTGCCTACATACACCTCAGATCTGACAAGATGAATGAATACCCCAAACCTTTTAGAATGTACAAAGCCCTTACATCCTGTTCCGACTGACTTTACAGATGAAAAAACTTTGAAACTATATACATGGATACTGTCCTGGGTTCAGCAGCAGCAGTCATTTTTCTCCTTAGTAGCTGGTGCAGTGCTGTGCTTTTAACTCTCAGCCTGAGAGCAATGTTGACAACACCGATGTTTTTAGTTGCTGCTCAGTAATGTTTACTCTGACCAAGGACTTTGTGAGTCTCATGCTCTGCCAGGGAGGAGGGGAAGCCAGGAGGAAGCAGAGACAGGACACCTGACCTAAACTAGCCAAAGAGGTATTCCATACTACAACATGTCATGCCCAGTATTCATTCATCTCATTGACTTCATTGCATAGCAGTCCAGCATCAGGAAGTGGTATATACACTTCAGAGGAAATTCAACCATTAAAATTACATTTTTTATATTTACTTGTCTTCATCTATTGTGTTAACAATCATCACCTATTGCTTTAAAAATACTTTTGGGATTGATTTATTGTAAAATTCACATGAAGTTACAACAGAAAAGAGGAAGAAAGGAAATTAAATGATTAATCATGTGCACTTAGAAGTGAAAGCTCTTATTTTCATCACCTAATTTTTGCTTCCACATGGTTTGAAAAAGGGTTTTAAACTGGATTTACACAAAGATAAATTTCTGACAAGAAAAAGCCTTGGTCTTTTATATATTTTATACTTTTTTATGCACTAAATACCCCAGTGTTCATGGTTGTAGCTTGCTTAAGCTGGGATTTGGGCCTGAATAAAAGTACTAAGAAAACAATGTGTAAAATTTCTTCATTATGATTAAAATCAAACAAAAACAGAATGTTCTTTGAATTGTCAGCATGACTAAGGATGAAAAAGTGTCATTGAGAAGAAGGGTTAATGTGAAAGAGCACATTGCTTTTATAGGTTCTGTTAAGAAGTAGACCTTAGGTGAATCAAGACAATGCCTGAATCAATACTTGCCTTTAGATCCTAGATGGAAGGGGAGTGGAAAACCAAATTCCTGTTCTTTACAATGCCAAAAAAGTGAAATTTTCAAACTAGGAAAGTAGGATCTTGTACCCACATGGGATTTTGGGTGCTGTCTATAGCTAATTGGATCTGGCTGTTTCAGAACTAGCAGGTGAGCCACAAGTTTTCCTGCCCAAACTGTAGTAGTATGAGAAATTTTTTACTTGTCTCAGTATTCATCCTTGGACCTTCCTTGTGGAGCTTAAACTGTACTCCCTTCCTTTTCAAATGAATCAAATGTCTCTCTTTTAAAATCCGATCTGAAATGTCACATCAGTCTTCCCCACAGTAGGTCAGGTGCTATGCACTCCAACAAGATGGACAGAGCAGCACTGATTTCCTCTGTTCATGATGATATTTTAAGTCCACTTTCTTTCCTCCTCAGTGACTGAACTCCTCACCAGTTCTACACGGCCTAGGGACATTTTCCTCACTTTCTTCTGAAACTGAAACACTACTGAAAACATGACTTGGGACAGAGAAGAGAGAATGAGGGAACATTATCCTCTAAGTGAGGTGTTTCCCCTGAAGGAGAGACAGGGGTTATTTTTCCTTGCTTGAAGGGTTCAGAGACATTTTGTAATGCTGACACCATGTTCTAAGCATCAGTTAGGTGCTTAATAGTACAGTCATTAAGTTAAATTGGAGCAGCTTTGGACATATACAAAAGCAGGCTAGAGCATCTGGTGAAACTGTTCCAAAATAGACAATAAGATAGTTTTTAAGCATCTCTAGGGTTAAGCTAATGCTTCTTAGCAGTTCTCAGGATCACTAGAGGCCTAAATTCTGCCAAGTCTTTCTTAAGACACATAAGTCCTTTTTTGGATCTGGCCCTTAGCTTCATCCAGATTTCTTTCAAAACCAATTTATTTATAGCTGCCTATTATGACATATGACACACTGCATAAACATCAGGTCACTCAGATGGGCATATGCTTCATATTTTCTCACTTTGACTTGAGGAGGAGAGACTAGCAGAAGTTTGCTTCAAGTTTATTAAAGTTTCAGACAAAACAGAATTTGTGTGATGTGCAAGAAAAACTCTGGAGCTGTTGTCCTTTCATACACTTCAAAGATCTAATTAGAGAGAATTAATCTGTTTCCTGTTTCTAGGAAATTCTTCCTAGGAATTAACTTCTGAATGTTAAAGAAATTAGTTTTACATAAATTTGAAGAATACTGAGCTCAAAACAAGTCATATACGTTCAGGTCTGTAGTGTGGAACAATAGGTTACTGTGACTTTGTTATCTTTTTTTATTATGTCCAAATATCCCTTGAAGTATTTGTACCAAGATGCAATATTGTAACAGCTCACAGAAGAGAGGACTTTCACAACTGAAAGTGAGTAGATAATTTTCAGAATTCATACTTGACATTATAAGGGTTTCCAACTTTCAGCTTTAAATACATTGTTCTTCCTTCTACAAAATCCTGATAAATATTATGAATATTAGATTTGTCATGAGACAAGTGGAGTCACATTCATAATACAAATCTCTTCACCTCTTCAAACCGTGGTGGAATGCATCCTTTAAGTAAACTAATTTTTAACTGCAGTTTTAATAATATGGATTGCAAATCAAGATGAAAAAATACATCTTCGTTTCACTTTTTTTTTTTAATTTGTTTGGTTTGAAACAAATACACAGATTAAATAATAGAGGGTATATAAAGCCCTGATGAATTATTTGTGTAGCCGAAACTACTGCTACTATCACCATGCACTTGAATAAACATCGGATATATGCCACCTAATTTCTGCCTTATGTATTATTTATTTGAGACTCACAAGTATAAAGCAATATCTTTCAGCTGTACTACAGTCCATAGTAATTTCTCTCAGAAAAGAGAGTAATTTCTCTCTGTTCCTATGGCACAACAGGTTTTTCAACCCTATAGAAATTCTGTTTTGTGCTTTTATTCCACCCACCCTTCCCTCATAACTAACTGCACAGCAGCCCACTTTCAGCGGCTCTTTTCACAGATGAGATATAGACCTTGTAAATGCACTACAGCTCCACTTCCTTTGTACTTCTCATACATGCATCTAAAAACTTTACTGAAGTAATTTTCATCATCTTTTCAGTTTTACATTGAAGAAAGAAAATATCATAGAATCATAAAATGATTTGGGTTGAAAGGGACATAAAAGATCATCTAGTTCCAACCCTCTGATATGGGCAGGGACACCTTCCACTAGACCAGGTTGTTCAAGGCTCCATCCAACCTAGCCTTGAACACTTCCAGGGATGCAGCAGACACAACTTCTCTAGGCAACCTGTGCCAGTGTCTCACCACCTTCATAGTGAAGAATTTTTTCCTAATATTTAATCAAAACCTCCCCTTTTTCATTTTAAAGCCATTCCAATTTGTCCTGTCACTACACGCCTTTGTAAAAAGACCCTCTACAGATTTCCCGTAGGCCTCTTTAGGCCCTGGAAGCTGCTTTAGATTCTCCCCAGGCCCCTCTCTTCTCCAGGCTGAACAAGCCCAACTCTCACAGCCTGTTTTCCAAGGAGAGTTTCACAGCCCTCCAATCACTTTGTGGCCCTCCTCTGGACTCACTCAAGCAGGTCTATGTCTCTCCATATCCATATTTAGATGGTCATTTTTTCTCAATTTTGCTGACCTTTGTCATTCCTAGATGGACCGCACTATTTCATAGGATTTCTCTACCCTTCAAGTTACTTCTTACATAGCAACTATGTACATACATACCTTACTTCATACATAGCAACTAATTCTTTTTTTTTTAAATTGGCTAAGAACAAATATCCAAAAGCACACATACATCATCTGGTTAAGTATTTCTTAAGATCAGGGCTAAAATGCTTATTTTCGAATACAGAGGGTACAAAGCTAGACCAAAGAAAAATACTTGTGAAATTATTATTTTTTTTTCCCATTACATCGTCTTGAAAAAAAAAGTTATTTGTAAAAACAGGTAAAGTAGGAGAATTCTCTCCTACCATCTCTTCCACTGTCTCCACAACACACCAAAATTGTGAAGATAGCACTTTCCAGGCAATTCCTGAAGCTTCATGGAACCTTCCATGAAATACATTATTACAAAGACTACTTTCTTGCAATCCCAGTGCATCCCACACACTGTTTTTCACATCTTTCATATATAAATCTGAATCACAACATGTAGCAGTAAAATGACCTACTGCAATCTAAAAAGATTATCTTTCATGGGATGTTTGGGCTATATGTCAAAAATGTTTAAGCATATTGTATATCCAGAATAAACATTGGGTTGTACCTTCAAGATAAAAGATAGAGGAGATGAAAGGTTCACTGTAATCAAATGTCCAGAGTTTAACAACCGCCAATCAGTAAATCATGAAATACAAACGTTCAGTACAATTATTTTTCAAAGAAATACTTGTGTAAAGTATTACATAGGACTTCTATTTATATCTATTGATTTCATTTTTACAGACTCTTTGCAGATTCTTTTTATCATGCTGGGGTGTGTTTGTTTAAAAACCCATTTCTCACAAAGATGTTTCAAATCAAAGCGTGTGTAAAGCAAGATTCATATCTCACTATGTAGCATATGTTTTTTGCTACATATTGCACTCATTTCCATTTCAGACACATTAAGGAAGCACAAGCACACTGCTATTAATAGGTGACATATGTTGAAGAATCTAAAGACCATACTCAGCTTACTCATGACAGTACCTAAACTGGTGATTCAAACCAGATTCTGCCAAAGGTGCAGGTTCCGACTCCATATGCATTGAATGCATATTTAATGATCTTAATCAGGCTTTGGTCACAATATCTACTTGATTTGTTAATGATTCAGCATTGAAAAAGATAAATCCACTCTTCTCTCACTATGTCAAAATACATGGGAGGGGTAGTGTTATAATTTGCAAAATTACTTTGCTTGTCATGTTCTGTGAAGTTTTACAGGTCAGATGCTCAGCGGATGAAAAAGGAGTTCCAGGACACATTCCACATAACTCAAGACACAAACCTTTGTTCTGTGATTCCAGTTTCTTACACAGCTGTGAAAAAAACTTGCTCCTGCTATCTCTCTCCATAAACAGAACCCACAGCTGTGTGAATCACAAAGTTTTCTTCCATTTTCATAAACAAACTGGAAAAATGAAGAAAAAAAGGTATTTGGGTTTATAATAGATGTTTTCTGTGATTTATATTTCAATGCACTACTAAATATCTTAGGCTTCTGCCTCTTTAAAAAATACAGTAAAACATAAAGTAAAATAAAAAGTTTGTTTAACCTTCAAATGAAAATGCTATTTCCCCCACTCCCCTTAAAAAGAAAAAGTTAAAACAAGAATTGTAAGAAGTTTGAACAGGATATTCTGACTTTATTTTTTCCTAGTTTTTGAAATGATTTTATGAATATCTGTGTTTCCAAATATGACAAAGAAAAAAAAAAGCTTGGTTCAGGTCTAAAAACTGAAATAAAAGAGCTGAGTACATGATTAGATCTTACATCCCAAGGCTACGCTCAGATAGCCATACATGTCACACCAAAATCCATAAAGAAATGGCAATTGATGGCATTGTGTCTGCTCCTGGGTGCATAGATATGCACTAAAAGACCAGAGTGATGTATTAGGCCCAAGTATATAATAACACAAATTTCTGGAAGATTTTGTACTGAGTTGTTTTGGTTTTTGGGGGGTTTTTTTGGGGGGGATTTGCTTTTTGGCTTTTTTTAAAATTTTTTTATTTTTTTGTTGTGGTTGGTTGGTTTTTGGTTTTTGGTAGTTTTTTTTTGTTGGTGGGCTATTTTCTTTGTTGTGTGTGGTTTTTGGGGGGCTTGGGGGTTTTGTTTTTTTATTTGGTTTGGTTTGGTTTTGTCTTTTTAGCAGCTGTTTGTCTTTTCCTAAATCCATCATCCTTACAAGCCAGGATTTCTTCTTTCTAATTTTCATCATAATTCTGCCTACGATTCTTACAGTCTTTGTCAGACAATAGCAGCAAAAGTGTGCTAGAAAATATGGTGGATTAAAAAGTGGCAGACAGGGAGGATCAAGCCAAAAACTTGAGGATGAAAATCTTGGATACAATGCAAAAATTACATGATTCATTAAAGCTTCGGAGCTTATTCTGGAGCAGATGCTTGACTAGACAGGAAGGAACAGAAGCACTGGGAGGTCAATGATGAGCAATGCAAGACTTTTATAAAATCCATCCTCGTTCACCTCTTTGTCATTTCACTGTAGGTGATGGAGCAGTCTCACGGAAATCTGTGTGAGATCAGCATGTTCTTTTCCATTTTATACTCTGGACTTGCAAAAGACATGCAAGCTACACGCTTTGAAAGAACAAAATACTCCATAAATTCTTTGCAAATAAATTTTTCAGAGAAATCCATTCATTCTTCAGCTGCTGAAAATCTACACACCTGATATGATTTGCAAAAGTTCAGTTCCGGTTTAAAAGCATTCATATTTCACTAGGAACTTAAAAATTGATTTAAGAATGCAAATTTCACCTTTAAGTACTGAAAATTCTTGTCTAGAAGAATGACTGATTAAAATATTGGCAATTTTTAATAGACTGGGAACATAAATACGTTTTTTTCAGAATTAAATGGCTTCAATAATTTTAAAACAACTATATATTCTATTTCGGGCCAAAGATATGACTGTCCTAAAGAGATACTAATTGTAAGTGTCTGCATGATTACACTCTGCTGTATTTACTGAGATGTAACTTTTTTCTCAAATAATTTTGTTTTTTTGAAAAACAGAGTTCTACAGTAAGGATTTCATAAATTTAAGCAATTGGGAGTGTCATTCTTAAGGACTTTTTGAGTTTGAGGCATTATTGTAGAACTGCTGTTATTTTCCTGAAGATGGACAAATAAAAAAAAAGGAAAGAAAGTACGGAAATTTTAAAATTTGTCTTCACATACGCTTACTGAAACTGTGTGAGATTTTTTTCCTTTCAATCTTCAACCTGAATACATTCCAGCAGATTAGTGATCAGTGGGCTTACTCTCTAGTGACAGGATAACGCAATGGAATACATGTATTTTAGAATATGAAACCATTTCGGTATTAGACCTAAAGCTGATTTCATTTGGAAGAAAAAAGGATATTTGCCTTTGACTTCAATAGATGCTTTCAAGAGCTAACAATTTTCTTGTTGATACACATCCAGCAATCTAATAAACCACACAAATGCATTACTATCCTCAACTATCTTATGTCTTCTTACTTAAGACCAGATCTATAATTCATAAAGGACTTCAGATAATTACAGCCACTAGGCTTCTGTTTCACATATCAAATACCTTATAATTTATTTTAGAAGAAATCAGCAGTGCTGATGACGGGGTAGTCAAGAAAAGGAACTGGGGTGCACAGCATGGTGTGACAGAAACTAGCACAAGTCCTATTGGTTTTTACTTGTTTCATGTTCAGGTTTTCTGTTAACTTTGCATATCAGATCAGTAATTATGTGTCAGAAAGGAATGTAAGACAATTCATTTTCAGGATATGCATAATCACAGACAATAACATGTCAGAGAGACAGAGTGTGTTGACGGTGGCATATCCCTGGAAGTCACTATTCATTACATCACATTCAACAGTTCATTAAATTGAAGTAAACTTAATGTAGGTGTTAATAGAAAAACATGGTGGTTTTGTGTGCACAAAGGCATATTTTATAAACAAACGGAACTTGAAGAAAAAGATCCATGATAGTGGCTATTGCATAATATAATGCTTAATTTAAAAATTTAATTTTAGCATAATAACAATTATCAATTGAACGTTTTGTTTATTAAAGACAGAACTGCAAAATTTGCATTCATAATCCAAACGTTTAAAATATGATGTAGTATGACATAATGCGTTTAATTTCAACTGTCTCGTAAGCAGGTTTCTTTCAACTTTGTGTCACACTATTACCAGAGACAGTTTGTCACTGTGATCCCTTCAGACTTTATTTATAAACATTTCTATGCAAATGTTCATTATGAGGTCAAAATTTTATATTTCTTTAGTTCTGAGCATGGTGCAACATTACTGTTAGTGTAAGTGGCAATACACTAAGCAAAATGCAATGCAGGGAAAGTTTGAGAAGCAGCATCTCAGTCCAGCATGCAATGGCATGGTTATTTGCACATATATGCCTTATCCAAATTGTTTGCAAATAGTATGAATCAGAGCTAAGCTTAATTTAGTTATTCTTCAATTTCCCAGAAAGGTCACTGAACACCTAATTTAGCTTACTGAAGCTCTGCTTCTACAGTTACACTGCTGATCAATATGACAGACCATCTTTCCTTGAAAAATCTGTCTGCCATTTGACAGACAGAGGAAAAAGGTGAAACGTTTACAAAATTACTAACATTTAAAAATAGCTAGTCTAAAAATATCTTCGTTAAACTTCATTAGTACCAAAGAATGAATATTATTGTTAACATACACTTAGCCAAACCATCAGACTGCGGGTCAAATCAGTGCTAAGAAATCACTTGTTATAGTTAGTAAGCACAGTAAGATGTAATTTAAATTTAAACTTATTTTACTAATGGATGATTTTTTTTTTTAATAAGGTTCAGAAAAGTTCTTAGTTGAACAACCTTCAATCTTTTTAATATACAGTAAATGCAGAATCTTTTTCTTCCCTAAATGAAATTGCTTTGTCACAAAAGCCTGTTGTTCAGAACCTCAGTCCCATGGGTGTTTGACTATGGCTTTCTGGGAAGTCCCTTCTGCATCCTCTGTGGTGCCTGTGTTTGGTGAAGTGATTTAAAATAATTCTGACTCTGAAAAGATAGATTACCCCATGAAGGAGTTCTGGTAGCTTCATGCTCTGCTCTGGCAGCCATCAGTTTACTAGTATTGAAAGACTGCAGGTGCTTTTTATTTTGTTTCACTGCATGTTAATACTAAACCACCAAACTGATTCCCTAAAAGCAAATATAAAAATGCCATTCCACGAGCAAACCATTATTTAACAGTTTTTTGCTAACCTAATTTGGAAATAATACAGATTCTAGGCACTATTTCACGTGTCATGGAATGTTTTAATTAATATAAGAAGCCAACGTGTCTGTCTATACATGAACATGGGCATTCTAAAGGTTTTTATGTAGATTATGTTTGTATACAGGGGCGTATTTTGTGAGAAGCAGACTTCAAAAAGACCCTCTAGCCTCAACTGTAACATATTTAAAATAAAAGACATCTTTAGTTATATTCCTTGAATGTTGTGGTTTAGATTGTAATATTATTTTTAGTACTGAAAATTAACTAGTCACAGATTTTAATTAAATAAATTAGTTGCTACTTATGATCTGCAAAAGTCTAGGCTGCCCAAAATGCTTATTCATAGCAATTAGATAAGGAAAAGATATATTAAAGAATGTATTTATTTCAAATAATTGTATTAAATCAAATAGGACACTGAAAGACTACTGTGTATAAATCTTGAATTAAAGATTATTAGGAAGCTCATATGTTGCTATTGTGATATTTTATGTATGCTCTGTGTGTACATGTGCATGGAAATATACTGTGAAAAAGAACACATGATTTTACACTACTTTCACTATTTTTATGTATTCAAGTTGAAATTTTAATATGATGTCCATTAGTCAGGAATGGTTTCAGCTTTTGACCCAATGATGGACTGGAAGGTCTGTGAGTATTATTTTAAATGTTATTTTTTATGATGTTTATGATATTACTATTATAAAATCTGCGCTTCTCAAAAGGCACTGTATGGCACTTCTAGATCTAGAAGTATTAGAGGAATAGGGGCTGTACACAAAATGGAAGTAGTTACAGGTAAAGACCAAAGGGGTTTTTGGAACATTAGAAAATAATACTGGTAATAGGAACCTTGCTTCCCTGCACTCTAACATGTACTGGTATGAGCAGGAAATGAGAAGGATCCTGGATAAAAGTGAGCTACCTGTCCACTTGAAAGCCTACTTTCATGGTACTGCATGTGAGCTGCTCCATGGTACACTAACTCCTAGCTGCAAATACACTTCCCCATAGGTATAAAAAAATTATTACAACTGCAGTGATGCTGAAATGACAAGACAAATCAGTTTATGAACAAACTAGTAGTTTCAGAAAAATCGCAGTTCCCTCATGATCACAGCACTTCTGCTGCCATCACACTTTGATATACTTTCAACTACTGGCAGTAGTAAACTGTTCTCTTCCTATAGAAAAAATAGCGATATTAATTACATAGCAAACAAAGTTCTAAGGGAGCAAAAAGAAGTAATTCACATTATTTCTCTCATTTTGCAATGCTTTCTATCCAGCCACCCTTCACAATACAGTAATGAGTAAACACAGGGCTTCTATATTCCTTTCTCCATTGCTTTAATTTATAGCCTACTAGCTTACGATTTGCTTCAAGACTACCATCAGAAGCATAAGGGCACTTTCAAATCTTGCTTGGTTGCTTGCTAATCAAGCTGCCTGTTCCCTATGAAGAACTGTTCTTGGCATCAGGCTTCAAACAAGTCAAGGTGCTGAGCTGTTTTCTTATAAAAGATGCAGAACTGTGCAAAAAGATACCCTTGGAGCTGATTTTCAATAAAACCTTAACAGGTAGAATAAATCTTTAATGAGTCTTAGAATCAAAGGTCAGGTCATAATGTATATTAGATCATTAATACAATCTCTGAATACAGTCTCTGCATACAAGAAGGAAATCACTAGATAGAATAGCAATTACCAGCAACCTGCTGCCAAGATATGAAAGTTATTGTTGTTTGAGCACTTGTGATCGCTGATATCTTGAAATAATTTCTTTTGCTTTGAACCTGAAATTTCAAGTTGTTGGCAGCTGGAAAAGACCTCACAGTTTTGTTTGTCTTATGACAGTCTGCCCCAGGCAAAACTCTTTCATATTGACAAGACCCTACTTTACAAGATACATTATACTAAAATAGGTTTGGCAAGCCTTGTAAACAGAAAAAAGGCTCTTGCCAGAAACAAGAGGAAGAAAATCCATCATCAAAAGGAAAAAGGATACTGTATCCCATGGCAGGAAAGAACAGCCGCGCATATATTACATAGGATAGTTGCTAAAATTAAGTGCTGGCATTGTAGTTATCTACAACAGAGAAAAAGATGCCCTTAAAAGGAATGAATCATTTCTTCCTAAAATGGACACAGAAAGCAGCTAGTGTAATATACTTCTGCTTTCTATAGACAGTAAAGGCAGTCTAGGCAAGATAGCCAGATATATTTACATTTTCAGCTGTGCAGTCATATAAGAGACATCCCACCCAGAGGACCACATGAAGTTCGACACCTGTTACATAAACCAATAAATATATTTCATTGAATACAAAAAGTAAATGAAATTGTTAAAAGGGGAAAAGAATGAGTATTATAAGACCTAAGACAGATATACAGGCTCTAGACAGATGGGATTACCACCATGTTTATTGTTCTATAAAAACCACAAGTAA
Source organism: Psittacus erithacus (assembly GCA_009867235.2). Classification (NCBI taxonomy): domain Eukaryota; kingdom Metazoa; phylum Chordata; class Aves; order Psittaciformes; family Psittacidae; genus Psittacus; species Psittacus erithacus. The sequence continues at coordinate 21,543 of WYDI02042009.1, forward strand.
AAATCTAGTGACTTCAATGGTAAAGCATGATATTTTCAAAGGAGCTTTAAGGCTCCTTGTAGACCCCTAGATTTTATGGCAGCATTACAGGAAGGCATGTCTAATCCTACCTTACCAGTAATGGAAATTTATACCCAAGTCCCCTAGCATGTAGCTTTCAAGGGAGCTTACATCAGTACAGCTGCACAAAGTAACAAAAGACATTTCCAGTCAACATTTTACCACTGGGTTGTTTTATTCTTTTTGAAAGCCATTTCCTAAAAAAAATTGCCTTTGAATGCAGCCTGAACCAAGACCTACTTCAATCAGTTGGGTGTGGGTACTCATAATTTTGCAGTTTTCGTTTCATAGAATCATAGAATAGTTAGGGTTGGAAAGGACCTTAAGATCATCTAGTTCCAGCCCCCCTGCCATGGCAGGGACACCTCACACTAAACCATGTCACCCAAGGCTCTCTCCAACCAGGCTTTGAATGCTGCCAGGGATGGAGCATTCACAGCTTCCCTGGGAAACCCATTCCAGTGCCTAACCACCCTCACAGTAAAGAACTTCCCCTTATATCCAGTCTAAACTTCCCCTGTTTAAGTTTGAACCCATTATCCCTTGTCCTATCACTACAGTCCCTCATAAACAGTCCATCCCCAGCATCCTTATAGGCCCCCTTCAGATGCTGGAAGGCTGCTATGAGGTCTCCACACAGCCTTCTCTT
>WYDI02042011.1:0-14946 GCA_009867235.2 Psittacus erithacus
GACAGGTTGTGGGGGGAAAACAAGCAGGCTACATGCTCTGTCTAATTTACGACTAAGCTTAAACCACAACACACTGCTTGCATCTAATGCTGAGGTAAGAAAGCATGGGTCATGGAGGCAGAATTTTCACCTGAAAAGAATCAGCTGTAGCCTATGCAAACATGTTTTGGCAGCTGCTGAACAACTACGAGCTGAGGGTTGCTCAGATTTTTGTCATATTCCTGAATCATGATTCATAACAAATAGACACATACTCCATTAAAGGGGCAAATCAACCTTTTGCTGTGTCATCTGAATGCTTTTGCAATGTCACAATTATTTCTCTTGTTACATAATTGTTAGTGCCCAAATCCTTTTCAGGTAAACCAGTACTGAGATTGTTGACAGACAATGGCCATGATTCAGCAAAGCATATAAGCCTGTGACTAATGTTGCAGAAATATTCAGGTTTTGCTGCCTTAGGCTTGCCAGTATAATTATATGACCAAATTTGTCAATGTTTCTCATGGAGAAGCTAAACAAATACATATGATTTTGATGGTCTAAAGTAAAGCTAATAAAAAATGAGATTAGGGTTCTAATTGACATTTATGTTATTGTGAAATCAACAACCATTTCTAAACATCTTCTGTTACAATTTTTCCACTTTCTGGCAGCTGTGGAATTAATCTTGGTCTCTGAGGCTTAGAACCATCAGAAGAATTAATTTACAGGATTGCTGCAGCAATGGATTGGAATTATATCTTTGAAGCACTATTTGCCAAAATACAACTCTGAAAGGAAGTGACAGAAGATTTTAAGCATAATGGATTATTTACTACCCTGCCTGAATGAACATGACGACTGAGATCCCTGAAACAATAGAGAGATCCATCCTTTTTCTGCAGTGGAATTAGATGTATAGTAACTTTGCACAACTGCTATTACCAAAAGACCTACCAAAACCCCAAGCAACTCCCCACAAACAGCCAGAAAAATGCACATAGTGTGTACCTTAAAGGTAAGTGCATACACTCAGCCAGTTTATATATGATTTCTTGCTTTCCTAACAGAGAGCTGATGGGGAAGAAATTATAAGATGGAAGACTGTGTTACTCCTGTAATTTTAGGATCTGAAAAAATTGCCTTAATTTGTGGTAAAACTGTTCTAGGCCTCTGTCTCCTGTCTTAAAGTGACAGTCCTGCTCTTGCAGAAACCATAGCCATTGCTTTCTGCCTTTTAAGAAACCTAACAGAAGCAGCTCTGCAATTTAGTACAACCACACAGAAACCCGAACTTGTGTAGACTTCCACTGAAATCATACCTTAATCTCATATGTCCACATGAAGTTTATTGATTTGGATTAAGTAGGTAAGCTGCATAGATAATTGATGCAAAAACTTGAAAAGACAGGTAAAGGTTTATCTGACCTCTGAAAGAGAATAAGTCTTCAATTTAAAATTGAAATTACATGGTTGAATTTTAACATTCTTTGAAGCAATTAAGTAAAAACCAGAAGTCACCAAATTGTCAAAAGTTGTGAGTTTCCTCCCCTCTTTCCCTGCCCCCGCAGCAGAAACTTCTTGGAAAGAAAGAAGTGGTTAAAAGTAGACAGGAAGAAATATTTGTGAAACTATATATCATAACTGTTGAACTCTCTGTTGATTCTGAATTTTCAGAGGGAAGTGTGGGGTTTCTTAAATGTTTTTGTAAAAACAAAAATTGCACTGAACACAATACAAACCTCTAGGACATGTGGTTTCATATTACTCTAGTACCAAGGACTTCAAGACAATTTGTTAATATCCATGTTGTTCTGTCAAACAAAGCTGTTGCTTTTCATTCTATAAATATTTGTCAGTGCCAGGCACTGACTCTATTTAACAGCTATATATGCACGTATATATCTCATCTTAAGATTCTGTTTTTCTTTCTAAAGTGCACTGTACACACTTAGCACTGAAATACAGTAATGCTGCTGTTTACATTTAGGACATAATGCATCCATGCAGTACAGATGGTTGGGACAGTATAACTGTCAGACAAATGATTTCCACATTCCTACTAAACACAAGTCATGGATGCTGGAGGCTGAATACTAACAGACTGCAACAGGAAGATAACTAACAACTACCTTCTCCTACAGTATTATGGCTGGATAAATACTCCTTTTCTGCACTTCAAATATTGACTTAATCAATTTATTTTCTTGAGACCTGGCACATCTCTCCACTTGGTCACCTATGGAGTATTCCAGCAGCTCCCTGGACCAGAAATGAGCACGTCACTGAAGTTTCCTATACCATATGTTTACCCAAGAGAGGATGGTCACAGCCTTTCTTAAATACTCCCAGTAATACTCTCGTGAAAACCGTCTCTTGATGATGCATGAGATTTTATTTCTAGAAGGAGATAATTAAATATGTGTAATTCCTCAGGGGAAAATGCAAAAGGGATGGGCTCAGCAAGGCAGAAAAAAGCACAGGCTGTTTTTTCCAGAGACAGATATGCATGCCATTAGTAGGGAGTGAGTGGGCCATGTAGGTCAGTGTTTCAAACAGCGCATGAAATAGTCACCCAAAGGAGTCAGAGCGCTCTACTGCATTCGTGGGCTTGCACTGCCACCTGGTGTAGCCTTCAGTGATTACAGGCTCTGTCCAGCACAGCTTGAAACACCTGCCGAAGCGCAACGATGGGAAGATGCTATTACAAATACCGACAGTAGGTTTGCTTATGTAAAAAAATACGAGTATGTTTAGCAAACATACACGGTACCAAAAGCACTGAGGTAGGTCAGGTGTATGCCTTGTCAGATGAGTAATGGTAACACACGAGGTACTTTACCTGCACAGTTGGACAGTGTGCTGACCGGGCTTCAGCGGCCAGGGCAGGAGTTAGTGCAGATTACTGGCAGCTCACTGACCTGGGACGCTTCAGCCTTTGTATTTGGCTGTGTTTATGGGTCCAGACGACACAGCCTCTGCAGGGGGCAGGTGAGGCAGCCTGCAGCCTCCCACCGCTATGAGGTACCCCTGTCTAGTCATGTCTTTCCTCAACCAGCGAAGCAAGCACAGAGGAGCTCTGTCTGACATGGAGAATCTGAAGGAGAATCGCAACTCAGAGACCAGGAGGTGACAACTAATTGCTTAAAGAACTGTTCATTTTTCATCATTTTCTGGGCCTCACGGTGTTCATAGAGGGCTGAGAACATGTAGTGCCCCAAAACCTGAGACTCTTGTGCCATTCGTGACGACGTCAAAGCAGCCCTACGCTCGTTAGCGGCCAAAACCTCAGAGATACAGGTAAACCCCGCGGCTGCTCCGAACTGAGTCCATGGCCTCAGGCCCCCTTAGGGGACTACACTTCCCATGGTGCCCCGGGGCCACCGCGCTGCACCATTGGCTGGGCCGACGGGAAGGGGCGGTACGGCACAAGGCCGCGGGCAGACGGCGCGGGTCTGCGCGGGGCGCCCCTGCCAATGGCGGCTCTGAAGTACGCGGGGCTGGAGGACACGGACAGTGAGGAGGAGCTGCCGCCGGGCTGGGAGGAGCGCACCACCCGCGACGGCTGGGTCTACTACGCCAAGTAAGGGAGCGGGGCGAGCCGGCCTCAGCCCCCTGACCACCCGCGTTTTCCCCCTGGGGCAGCATCCGTGCAGCCGCCGCTGCTGCCCCCTCAGCATGGGGGCCGGAGGGGCAGGAGCTGGCATTTCTCGCGCTGTACCACCGCAGCGAGCCGGGGCTGAGGCTGGCGCAGGGCTGGGTGGCGGGACCGGGCTCCGTGTGACTCGGTTTCCGCGTACGGCGGTCGCTCCTGGCTCCGGGGAGCGCCGAGTGTGGGTTGGGCTCTGCCAGCGCTGTCCTCCCGGGCCGAGCCGGACGGTTGCCCGCCGCAGGAGCTGAGAGGAGCGGACAGAAGGGTCTGTGCCGTGCTGACCGCCGCCGGATAGAGCCACAGCATCCCCTTCCTCGTGTTAGGAACGCTGCTGGAGCGGCTCTGGCCCCTCCTGGGTGTAGCAGCGGGCTGTCGCACGGCTGCTGCTGTTGCACTTCACAGAGGGGTTCCGTGCGTAATCATAGAATGGTTCGGAGTGAAGAGGACCTTAAGATCATCTATTTCCAACCCATTGCCATGGGCGGGGATACCTCACACTAGACCACCTTCCCCAAGACTCCGTCCAGCCTGGCCTTGAACGCTGCCAGGGATGGAGCATTCACAACTTTCTTGGGCAACCTGTGCCAGTGCCTCACCACCCTCACAGTAAAGAACTTCTTTATATCTACGTGAACTTCCTCTGTTGAAGTTTAAACCCATTCCTCCTTGTCCTGTCTCTACAGTTCCTGATTGATGAATCTTTATCCATATGGGAGGTTGAGACTTGCGTAGTATTGTAATTTGCTGAGTTTTTCATCCTTGTAGGAATAGAGAAGAGACATTTATGATGGAAGTTAAAAGCTATATATTTCCCCCCCCCCCCAGCTCTTCAGTGTACAACACCTTTGACGAGAGATAAAATTTGTATTTAGCACCATCTGCATGTGCCACTCTGAAAATTACTGCATCCCCAGTGGTTACATAATGGGATGGACCATAGGTCTGACTAAGTGGATTATATATATATTTTCTTATGGCTTCTGTAGCCATGCTGCTCTCGAAATCTGTTTCAGTCTCTCTAAAGTTGCAGGATTTATTCCATTCCACAAAAAGGGAGAAAAGTATAGTGCATTCTCACCTGTGGTGGGTTGGCATCTTCCTCCTAAGTTCTGCTTTACAAGCATTTGACAGAATGTTTTAGTTTATCTGAACTTTGTAAATACTGCAGATACTCTCTGGAGGTTTGTTTTCCTTAGGTCAAAGTTCTCTATATTTCCTTTGACTTAAAAAGCTCTTTGAGAAAACAATCACTTGTTGAAAGTAGCAAACCTACAAAATACTAATGCTACTGAGAGTAATTTTTACTCTCAGTAAGCAGTTAGTTCAATAGGTCTGTTTTTTAACTGTTATGAAACTTAACTTACTCAATTTAAGGTAATGACATGGCATTAATGTCTTTACTGCCCATCTCGTCCAATGTGTCCAAAAAATACTTGACACAAAGAGGTGTTATGCTGCTGCTACCTTTAAAATGAGCTCTGGATCTTTGATACCTCTGCATATTCTGGAGACTTTTTTTAATCCTTATCAACAATATGAACTTTAAACCTGGCTGGAATAGGGTTACTTTGGTTTGAGACTTTTCAAGGTCTTTGAGTGAAGTGTGCGCACAGTCAAGTACTAAAGGTGGCTGGGAGTGCATTTGTCAAGTTATGGTAGTTTGGTATCTCTCATCAGGCAGGAGTAACTTAGGATCTTGTGCCTTTAGCATATGAGTGTCCTGAAGTCCACATGCCACTGCAGGTCACACATATGTACTTATTTAACCTCCCACCAGCTGATTCTTGTAATACAATATACTGTCATTGTGGGCTAACTGTGTGGTTATTATAAGAAGGAAAAGTTGCTTATGTTGTGTGCAGATTTTTGGTCTTATATCTGTAGTTATTCAATAATGCTGGCAGTGTATACTTCGTACTTAGGCAGCTCTTAATTTTGACGCTTTCTCAAGTAATCCCTGATTTTTGGTTATTATTTTAAAATATTTAATGAACCCAGGACAAAGATAATATCCAATCTGATTTTTTTCTTTAAATACTGTATTTTAAGTCCTTTTTTGTGTGTACATCACTTTATTAGGCTGTAGTGCAGAAAACCTTATGATAGAGTATATTAATTCTCTTAGAGTGATGTAAGTGAATAAGATCTCGGAATTGGAAGAGATTATGCCGTTATTGCCCATTTTAAATAAATAGTCAAGGCCTTTGGATAAACTTGTTTGTCTAAAGCTGCAGTTGTTCATGTAGAAATCCAGACTTACTTACTTCATAGCTTGCAATTCAATATTATTAGACAAAAGTAGTAGAAAGGTGCTTTTGTGATTTGAAGTATTTCTGATATTTCTACTAATTTCTGATAAATAATTTTTTTGCTTCCTTTTTTCTTCCTTTTTCCTGCCAAAGATCACCATCAGTTTGAGACATTTTTTGTCTGTTGATGTTATTCTTTGTTGATGTTATTCTTGAATGACTTTTGGGGGTTCTTTCTTATCATAAGCAACAAAACTTAGATTGGAAGTCAGATGTTTATTTGAATTTTTATAGACTCCTATGCTCTCTTGTTAATTATTTTCAGAACTGTGACAGTATGGAAGCTTGATGACTTCTCACTGCAGTTTTGACTTTTCTTAAATGAGAGATTGACATGTTTCTTTTTTTTTTTGTGGCAGACAATCCAAGTATTTAAAAAATATTAATAGTTAATCCTTTTCTACTGTATGAAAATAAAACCTTTGGATTAAATCAGAAGAATTATTAGGCAATTTTTTAATATCTTAAACTTTCCTTTTCCTGCAGCCATCTGGAAGAAAAAACACAATGGGAACATCCTAAATCTGGGAAGAGGAAACGTGTTGCAGGAGGTTTGTGTTAAGCTTTTGTAACAAACTGAAGTTATGTTACAAACATCAGTTGTAGTTTGTGCAGGAGCTAGGTCTCGTTTTGATCTTCTAGTTGACACTAATCACCTAGGCAAACTGAGCTTGTAAAATACAGCAAAATGACTTCAGTGGGGTTTTACCTATGTGATAATGTCTGTGTAGAGTGATCATTTTGCTGTTTTACGGCTTTCTTGTATTGCTCCATAAAGCTGAAGTACTAATTGCAGGATAAAGGGATTGTTTTACTGTGGCTTGTAAAGCATCGACTATATGAGGCTGGGATTCTCTGATTGCATTCTGATTTCCTGCTGTCCATCAGGTAATATTTATAGTTGGCTTATATTCATCAAAGAACATTCCTGGCACAGAAGAAAGTCACATTAGTTTAATTTTATTTATTTTCCCTAACTCAACTGAAACCTTGTGCCAGATCAGAAGACAGCCAGTGTTGCAGGACAGTTCCGAAGGTAAATGACTTCTTAAGGACCTTGGATTAGTGCCTTAATTTAGATCTTCCCCAAAACATTTATATGGTGTACGTAGGTGTACTGTACTGTTGGCAAGCCATACTTCTTTTGGCATTGGTAATGTGACTATAACTGAATGTTTTCAGTAGATTTTGAGCCAATTGAATTACAAATGAATACTTTTCAGCCAGGATTAGAAATACTGGGAAAGCTATTTGTTAAGTACTTCTGTAAGGTCTTTTATAGAAGGATTTATTTTGTAAAGATTTGTCATTTTTTTCTTTTATCTGTCCTTCCAACTTCATAGAATCATTTAGGTTCTATGTAACATATCCCATACCCACTTGAGAGTTCTGATCTTCCAACTACTGGTATGTGTTACACATAACTTTTTCTACACTTAGTTCAGTGTTTTTGCAATTTACTTTCAGGGATAGCTGAACTGTATGCAGGATGGCCATGTGTATGTAGTAGGAAGGAAGCTTACATTTTGCTAGTTTGTGCTATAACATGAAATAATATTTATAAATAATTTTTAGATTATACTTCACATTCTAGTTATCACAGGTGTACCAGACCTTCTGTATGTTGTACTTTTATTAGCGAGCAATTGTGCATGATTAGGGAATTAATTCTACATTCAAGTGACAATATTCAAGTGCAGCGGGTAGTTGCATTACCTACAGAAATAATGCAGAATTTTGCCACATCTGTCTGAGAAATCATTTCAAATCTGAATATACTTTTAATGCCTGAAAAAAGTTAATATTTTATGCTTCCTAGGTCTGCCATATGGATGGGAGCAGGAGACTGATGAAAATGGACAAGTCTATTTTGTAGAGTAAGTATGTCAAAATGTAGAACATGAACAAGTAGCCAACTGTGTTTCATGTTGGGTGGCCTTTTTGAGTTATCACTAACAGCTGGAAAGACAAAGAAGTTAATAAATACAGTTTCATAATCCATATGCAGAAATTACAGTTGTAGCAGTGTCTAAACACTCATTTGTATTTTTCTGAATTCTCTTGTGCATAGAATTACTAATGAGGGGGCTGGAGTGAAGTGACTTGGGTATCCACGTCTCAAAATAAGAGCTAGTCACTGTCTATGTGAGCTCATTTTGTTTTTATACCTTTATGGGTAAACTCTGTGCTAACTTTAAAAACATATCTGGAACCTCATGGCTGATTATTAATATTGCGGTAGTGCTTTAAAATACAAGATGAAAAGAAAATTGCTGCAACTCTGACTCCCTTTCAATGTAAAGCACAAAAAGGAAGGAAGATAGGGATTGAGCTAGCAAAGATGTTTAGAAAGGAAAGGTTGCAGAAGAAGAAAGAGAATTCTGGGAACATTTCCTTCTGTATCTTTCCAGTGGCAGGGTCAAAATGGGGTAGTTATCTTAAACTGGCTTGGCAAAATGAAGAATATTTGCAGGCTAAAATAGTAAGTGTAGCCTCTCTGTACTATAATTAAGGGCTGAAAGTTGTGGCTTAGTGTCTTTTTCTGATAATTGTCTAAAGAAAAATGAAAATTCTGTTTTAGAAAGGTGAGCCTGTCCTAAATTGTGCCATTTGCTAAGCTGGTGTGAACCTGTTTGGTTTTGGTTGCTGGAGGAAAAAGTACTAAGCTACATTTCTCATTGGTATATTGTTTCAAGGGAGTAGCGTAGGTCCCTTTTACAGAGCTCCTAAGAGAACATGATCTTCCCCAATATAATGAGATTTTTCCTTTGACAAAATCCTGCTTTCTGTGTCATGGGTTCATATGAAGTTCAGAACAGTGTTGTGAAGTATGTGAATACAGTTATTAATGGACACTGTTATGACTGGGAGAATGTTTGATTATAAAAAAACCAATTGGGATCATTTTAACAAAAGAATTTTTGGGAATTTAAGAAATCTACTGTGATTGTACAGAACAGTGGTTGAAATACATTCAAAATCTCAGTGCAGAGTACAGAAGGGTCCAAGTTGTTGAATTTTTATGTTCTTTTGCAGCCACATAAACAAACGGACTACCTACCTTGACCCACGACTGGCCTTTACAGTTGAAGATAATCCAGTAAAACCTACTACTAGACAAAAATATGATGGAAACAGCACTGCAATGGAAATACTCCAGGGCTGTGATCTGAGTGGCAAAGTGGTTATAATCACGGGAGCAAATTCAGGAATAGGTAGGTTAAGATTACATAAGGTAAATAGAGCAATCTCTATCTTTCAGGCTACTTTGTTTAAGTAGCTGTGTTCAGACTTGTTTTGCATTATTTCCATATGAAACATCTAGTTAGAAAACTTCATTCAGGTTTGTGTACTGCTTTTTAAGAAAGTGTGGAGAATTCGGAGCTTCATGGAGAGCTACAGGGAAAACATCAAGTTCTGAAATTATTGATTCTTATCTAGACAAGTATTGATGGGCACATTTTACATTACCTAAATATAGAAAGGATGCCTGTGAAAGGGACAGGAAGTTTCTTTTTATGGCCTCAGTGTCTAGGACAAGGAGTAAGGTTTGAATGGCTGCATGGGAATTTAGATAGAGTATTCAGAAAAAGTTTAGGTCGTAGCATTTTTATCTCTGAAAGTATTTCCAGGTCAACTTGATGATGAACTTATGTCAGAGTTTCATATTCAGTGGTTCTTCAGGGCAAAAATGTTTGTTTATGACCTTTTGAAATCCCTGTTAGTTGTATTTTCCAGTGTGTTCACAAATCTTTTTAGATATTCAGCTTGTTTTGGTATCTGTTACATAGTATTACTTCTGTAGTTGGTGAGAAATTCTAATTATCTGCTTTTGTTTTGTCTTATACTAAAGCTGTGGTGCTTACGGGTTCTGCCTTTCTTCTCAGAAGACAGGATTTCTTCTCCGACTTAATTTTCTGGGCTGTTTGAAGTTTCAGTCAGCAGCCTGCACAGGATAGGTCTTTTTCTGTGGCTTAGACTTGTGGAGGAGCCACAAATATCAGAACACTGATGTGGTTTGGTGTTAGATTTGAACTTTTTTTTTGTTAATGAGGAGATCTACCTAAATTCTAGGAAACTGTTATTCTTGTGTTCCCTTTTGTGCTTTGGGTTTTTCTTTGTGGTAGGATTATACCAATATTGAAAGAGTCCTCATGCAAATTATTTTGGGTCTTTTTAGTGCAGGATCTTGACTTAAGTGCATTTATAAGGACATAGGAAAACCTTGGAGATGTTCTGGAAAAGGGACTTACCACTCTGAATTCTCTTGGTCTTTCCCTCTTAAATATTTTAGGGATTGTTATCCCGCAGGAATCAGATGGAGAAATTAGAGCTTTATTGTGGCTTGCTATTTAGGCATTAACAGCACATGTCCTACTGTCATCGCATGATCTGCTGCTACAGATTAGTGTTGCAGTTAGGGCAGCAAGTGTTGTACTTACCTGTTTCAATGAAGAATTTGTGTTTTCTAGTAAGGTGCATGTTCCAGATTCTTGATACAGGGTGTCTTTACATTGCGTCCAGCAGGACAATTTGTTTTGTATGTGCAGGCTCAGCACACATAAGAATTACCTGGACTCAAATGATTTGCCTTCAGCAGGAGAAGAGCTGCCTTTCAGAGTTGCTGAGTGAGTGGAAAGTGTTTCATAAATGGCAAAAGATTATTCCAAGATGTATAATTGTTTTGTCAAGATTTCCGCCTCCCCCTGTTTCCCCCTTAATTTATAACCTGGATTGATCACAAGTGAGAAAGCAATATCCCTGCACCAGATAATCTTTGCTTGTGACATATATTCACAGATATGTGTATACATGCACATATATACATTCTTGATTTTTGTTAGTAGGTAAAGGCAGGATATCAGCCATGATCAGAAGCATGCTAAGAAGAGTGGGAGCATTAGTGAAATAAACCTTGGGCTTGTGCTGCTGTATGAGGTTAAGGCATAAGGAATCCAAAATAAAGATGATGTAGCAAATACGTGACGAAGGTGATGTTGCTATAGTCCTAGGCTTTGTGTCTGATACTAATTGCCATGCAGCATGAATTAAGGAGAAGACAGTTGTAGGGTTTATGTTTCTGATATATGCTATGCCCTTTTTTGTCCTAACTCAGAGGGTTTCTGACAGAGGATATAAGAACTGAGCTTGTGTCACTTGTGACTTCTGATTGACATGTTTGATGGAGAAAAACAAGGTTCAAACTCCTTGGTGTTGTTTGAAAGGAATACTTCCTCTTTTGGGTTGGCTAACAGTCTTCTCATCCCTTTAATTGGCAAAATTTCAAGTTTTCTTGGAACTCTGTTTTCTGAGTCCTTAAAATGTATCAGTTTTAGCTTTCTTAACCGTGCTTTGTGACTCTTGGCAAACTGCTTTGAACGTGTCGGTGTCATGTAATGGATTGCAATGTAGAGATCCCTGTGAACTTTAATATGTCTACACAATTGTTTTGCACACTGTGGAAATGCTAAGTAGCTAGCTTAAATGAAATTCTACAGTTTTGGAGCTTATTCCCCAGTTATTTTAGGGGTGTTCCACTTTGTGTAGTTGATAGTCCTTTTAATCAGTTTGTGTATTTTTGAGCTAATAATTCCTTCCCTGAGTATTTTGAGAGGTGAAGAATTACTGTGTTTTCAGAAAACTTGACATATCTTCTTCAGGAATCAAGTGTAAATATTTCCCTGGAAATATTGCTCTCCAGTAAATAGAAAGTGATCGAAAAAGAAAGTATTACTTGTTGAGCATTTGTACTTAATAATGTAAGAAAAATAATTACCCAACCCTTTAATGGTTGTCAAAATTGGTTTCCATAATATTCTTTAAACTAACTTTATGGTATCTATTTTTAATTTGTTTTTGTTTTGGTTGAATTTTTCATTTCAAGACGATTAGAACAAAGTTGGTAGCCTGTGGTCTATCAAAATGCAGAAATGCTGAAGTTAAAGTTTGGAAAATGCTGAGAATCCCTTCAAAGATGGATGAACATAGTTTTGCTTTGTTTTGGTGGGTTTTATGTCAATTCATCTATATACACTGCTTGAAGATAGCAAAGTTAAAACCAGATCAATGAAGATTGAATGATATGTTAACTCACTTCATTTGTGAATCTGATACAGGGAATCCAGCATACCTTGCCAGCTGAAAAATCTTAACTTCTGAAAAATAGAGATGCTTACTTAATTTCAGAAGAAGTACTTTGCATGGCTTCAGCAGACAGTCCTGGTAGTATCACAGCTACTGGCCTCTCAGTCGTTACTTCATTGATATTAATGCCTCTTAACATGTCTGTAGAATGGGGAGACTGTCTGCCGTGTGGTGGGTTTTTTTCGTTTTTGATTAGGAATATGAACTGTAAGAATTTCATAGATTATATACCCACTTTCTTAACCCAGTCCTTAAAATTGCTGCAAAAGCCGTGTGTGTGAGGAAAGTACTAAAAAAACCCTATTTATAAACACTTCATTAGTTTTCATTAGCAACTTGGAAAAAGCTTAATAAGAGATCATAGCAAATCAAGAATGATTCATAAAATATTTTCCTTTTTTTTTTTTTTTTTTTTTCCTTAATTTTGGAAGCTTTTTTCTTCTGACTCTGCAGTCCAGGTGTTCTTTGGATCTTTTTCTCATCTATTTTTTTCAGCTCAATCAAAATTGTAGTCTGAGAATTGTGTGAGAAGTTGAGGGAACTCTCCTTCGCAGTATAGGAGCAAGTGAAAAGAAGCAAGGCAGACTTACTGAGCAGTTTAGTCATGTTGTGTCAATCCTTCTGGTTTTAAAAACTCATTGTTCTATCTGTGTTTAAACATAAGTAGTGTAAATTGTCAGTTTGTTTGCTTCAAGTCAGAAAGACTTAGTCCACTGTGAGGAGCTGAAGGTAGTGTGCAATTTTGTGTGATCGTTGTCTTTCTGTTTGAGAGGTGTCAATGTCAGGTTAGAGTGGAAAATACTTTGTTAGCATCGTATGAATGAAGTCGTATTTTCTAACTTTTCCACTAGAGGGCTGTGTTGCTCTTTGAATATACTAAACAAAAGCGACCTGGTGCTTTTCCTAGTTTTAGTAAATGTTCCTGTAATTTTGTTGTTTGTGTTCTTAATTGTTAGGGCTAGAATTCGAAATTTTTAAAAGCATATCCTCTGTTCATCTAGGTATTATTTTATAAAGAGATGTGGTACTGACAATAGCATGTGTAAGCAATCTCCTCAAGTCAAACAAGTATAAAAAAAAATTATCACTTGTTTTTAATATTAGGGAGACAGATGTGTAGCTAATGTGATTTTCTATGACTTGTATAAATATTGTTATGTGTTTTTAAGATTCATACATCTATATGACCTTGAAACTACGATGTGTTCTGTCTTCTGTATCTGGTGCAGTTGCATCTAACCTATTGTGGCTGCTGGACTGTGCATGAGTACAGAAATGTAAGTAGTATTGCAGTACATTATGGAAGGGCAAAATGTGTCCATTCTATGCAGTCAGGCAGATTCCACAAAGTCGGCTTTTGCTTAAGGCGTTTCCAAGATTTTATCACAAAAGTATATTAATAATCACGACTAAACCGTTGCTCAAACTGGAATTCTAATTTTTATGCTGCATGAAGGTCAAAAGAAATCTGTTAATAGCTTCTATAAGGGATGCCCTGAATAAACAGCTTATTTTTTTTCAGATACTGAATGAAACCCAGAAGCTTCAGCTATAATGTAGCTTTTTATTTTGCTTTTTTTGTTAGATTTTTCAGAGTGAAACATGTAATTTTATAATTATGGAAATGTTTCAGATTAACCAACAATTATTTTGAAGAAATAATGTTTGGTTAGGTTGAATTCTCTATTTTTTTCAGGTACTTTTACAAAGCTATACAAATGAAGAGGTCTTAGCCAGAAGGAAAGTGGAAAATGATGTACTGTTCATCAGTAGTTAAAAGACAAGTCACTGCTTCAGTGAGCTTTTGGTCTGCATTTACTTTTTGATGTGAGAAATTATGATATTTTTTTATTTCTGGCACAGAACTTCAGTATTAAAACTTTTGTCATACTGATGCAGAAGGTTGGAAAACATGCTTATAATTTATCATAAACATCTTTATGATTGTAAAAAGTTGTTTTGAATAACTGTCCTTTTAATTTATAAATAATGAACAGAATTTTTCTAGTTTATTCCTCTCATAGCTTTTTTTTTTCTTTTTTTCCTCCTGATGACTCTTTGTATATTGTTTTCAGTGTGGAAAGCTAGCTTGACATAGTAAGAAGAAATAGTGTAAGTTAGACTGTAAGATAACAAGTTTTTAAACTTTAAGAGTCTGATTAAGTTACAACTAAAAATGATTTGTAAATTTTAGCAGAAGGTGACATGTTTTATTAAAATGGGTTTTTGCAAAGCAAGGAAATGCAAAGCAACCTACTTTTGTCTTCTTAATTCCTAAAATACAGTTAGCAGCTAAATTCTTTCCTTCTTTCTTTTTGAATTGATTTTTGCTATGCCCATGGCTGATTTGTATCCCCTTCAACTAATGTAGCCAGTACTTGAGGATCAGGTAAATGAAATCACAGAAAGAGACTTAGAGCTAAAACTGTGTTTTGAGCTTTTGAAATGCATTGTATATTTAATGAGCTGTATTCCTAGTATCAAATATCATAGGTGCTTGTGGTGAGGGTTTGTATACATACAGAAATATAACTGAAAATTGCAAAATTGCACAAGGTAACATTTTGACAATGGGTAGCTTGATAATTTGCTTTGTATTAATCATCATGGTAACATGGCTGGATGGCAGCATGCAAAGAGTTGTGGTCAGTGGCTCAGTGTCCACCTGGAGACCAGTAACAAGTGGTATCCCTCGGGGGTCAGTGTTGGGACCGGTATTGTTCAACATCTTTGTCGGTGACATGGACAGTGGGATTGAGTGCGCCCTCAGCAAGTTTGCCGCTGACACCAAGCTGTGTGGTTCAGTTGATACGCTGGAGGGAAGGAATGCCATCCAGAGGGACCTTGACACGCTTGTGA
>WYDI02042014.1:0-11855 GCA_009867235.2 Psittacus erithacus
CCCCATTTCAAGGATATTGCACCGCATTCTTACAGACCTTGTCTGTTTCCTTGGGAGCAGCAACTGTGTCTTACCTCGAAAGCAGCAATTGTCAAAGCTGCTCGAATATTACAGCCTTTGAGCTGAACTTTGCAAAGCCATATTTCCTTATTTTCCCCAATTTTGGTTATTTTCCTACAAAGATGTATATCAGGAAAGAAAGAAAAACTCTCAGATCCCTACATCCTTCATATGGTGGGAATTCCAGACATGTTGGTGTTAAATGTTTATCACACTAATGGTTATTTCCATACCTAATATGGGATGCTACAAATCGTAACTGGTGAGACACACATATGATCTGGCTCCCTGTATCTACTATGTGGGATCATAAAGTTGGAAAGGAGCTGTGACTCTGTTCTGACAAAAAGGGACTTGGCAGTGTTATAGTAGAAACAGGATAAAGGGGAATTAGTTCCTTTGAATCCACAGTAGTTTGATCTTACCCCAGTGAAACTGTTGTCGGCGGTTTGATCGAGGACTGTGGCTTTTCACAATTTTCTGTTTTATCAGTGCTATTAGTTGTCTCAGTATTATCTTAAACTGCACTTAACTGTAAAGTATTTTTAAAAGAGAGGAAACAAAAGATGTCGTTCACAAATAAACTTGCGTGTTGGAGATAAACGGTAATTGAAGCTGAAAAGTAAGACAAGTAGGAAACAACTGAACGGTTGCTTTAATCTCTCAGTGCCAGTAAAATGAAGATCTTCTTATTTTGGTTTCAGTTGAGAGAGAAGTACCTCAGCATAGAACCAATTTTCTTGCTCATTTCATGGATGTGTAGAGTAAATAAGTTATTTAAGTGCGCAAAAAGTATAAACCAGTGGAAGCACAATACAGCAAAGACTTCTAGCTCAGTATAAAAGTGGGTCTAGTACCTAGCCAACATGCTTGAAATTTTGCTTAGATGATGATAGATCTTTGAACATTCCTTTGTATCTGTCCTTAATTTTGCATTTCTGAATGCTTAGGAGCAGCATGTCACTTGTTTGCATGTCACTGTTGAAATTAAAACCTAAAATCCCCAAACATTATAACAGTTTAAAGGGATATGAATAAATGAGATTATGACAGAAATTATTGCACGCAAATACTTCCTATATTCATATTACTTTCCTTAATGACAGTTCATTTAGTTTCAGACTGTGCTGGGAAATGGGTATTTGTCTGGAGAGTAGTTTTGTGTGAATCTGGAAGGCACTTGGTTTGCTGCTGTACCTTATTCAGCTCCTGGCTGGCACTTGTAGCACTGGTGTGTAACCTGAATATGGCTGTGGCTGCCTCTTGTATTCACATTTATTCTGAGTGAAGGTAGACAAGTGAAAGCAAAATAACTTCATTCAGCCTCTGACCTCCTTCACAAGGATATGCAAGGTCAGCATTCTTTGTGTCATATGTTCTGCTGTTCCTTGTAAGCCATAAAGCATATGAACTGCATAAAGAATATACAGAAATTGTAGTTCTGTTGTGCCTTTCAGTATAACAAATAAGAGTATTATTTTCCATTTTCATTCACTGTCTGTGAGAAACAGGATGTTGGCACTTATTATCTGACAGATTTTCATGGAAATGAAAGATAATCAAAGGATTCTTCTACTGAAGAGTCATATTCTGGATACCTGACAGTCTGGGTTCTGGTGTTGAATGCTTGCTTAATATTCCCTGATGGCCAAAGGTTTAAACCAGCTGATGACTTTAACATATGTACACAAGACTGCTGGAAGTTTTCAGAAGTTCAAGATCTGACTAAGCTGGCACAGCCTGGGAACAGTGCCTGAAATCATGCATTGCACTGGGCTGTTGCCCAGTGTAACACATTTGGGAAATATTAGGGCTGTATTCAAGACTGGAGATCTGACAATCCATTTACATCCCTTGTGGATGTAAAAAACTAACAAAACCTAAGCAAAATTAAGCTTATTATAAGTTATATATTATAAGTTTGTTATAAACATGACAGTCTAAAGATATCGTTGGGATAAGGCCTGTAGGAAGCAGTAGCTCATTAGACTAACTGGTATAATGAGGAGAAAAGTAAACAATTTTTGAGCAGGATATCCCTTCTCCAGGAGCAAACATCAGATGTAGAGATTGAGATTACTTCCTCTGAAGTGAGCTACTTCTCAGACTAACTTTGCAAAGACAGGTGTCTGGAATCTTCAGAGCAGATGGGATATTAGTGTGAGGGAGGAAAGAAAGATAGAGAGAGGGGATTTGTATTCTGTGGAGCACAAAAAAGCTGGAGGGAGAAGAAGGAGACTATAATGTGCTATAAAAAGGTGTTTCTATTGAATCCATGGGTTTCAATGTCCCAGTGTTACGCATTTAATTCCCAGGCGTGTCAGCGCACAGTATTTTGTAAGTCTGCCTTGAGGATCAGGACTGAGATATGAAGTGCTTGCTCTGTGCAGAGCATTTCCTTGCTGGCTGGATATTTCATCCTTTACACATTAACACAGAATTTAATTTTGGCTCCTAGTGGCAGCTTGCTTTCACCTCCTCAGTTCCTGAGAGCTTTTGTTGTGCTGGTGAAATGCGCAAAGGTCGGACCTGAGAGTGGAGTACAGTCATTGTTAGATTTCTTTGGGGACATGGGCTAACACTTGTGCTGTTCAATATGTTTGTCAACAGGAGGTAAGCAGTGAGGTGGCAAAGCTTGCAGCTGATACTGGTGTGCCAGAGTGGTAAAAAAGTGCATAGTTTTTGCTACAGCAGAAACTCATCATGGTAGAGACTGGGCACTACAGCAAATCTTGATATTCTTGTTAGTAAACATGAAGTGATGCACATGAAGGGAAGAATAATCTCTTCTCTCTTAGTTGGCTCTGAGTTGGCTGTTATGCCTTGGGTGAGAGAATTTGCAGTTACAAAAGATGCTTCCACACATATGTCAGCTGAGTGCTCTTAGGTGGCTGAAAAACAAATGAAGCAATATGAGGAGGCAGGCTCAGTACTTCAGCTGGTCTTGGTCAGGAGAAGCAGGATGCTGGAATCAGCACCAAGAAGACGCATTTTAGGTTTGACCCAGATTCTGTAATATGTTATTAGTGCTGTTCTGTTGTCAAACTTTTCTTTGGTTGCAACAGATTTCTTGCATAGTCTAGATCCCTTTGTTATATTTTGTACATTGGAAGTGTACTGCTGAATTTGGCATGTTTGGGGAGTTTATTAGAGGTTAGCAGCAAGATTTCATAAATGCTCTAGGGAAAGGCTTT
Organism: Psittacus erithacus; assembly: GCA_009867235.2. NCBI lineage: Eukaryota > Metazoa > Chordata > Aves > Psittaciformes > Psittacidae > Psittacus > Psittacus erithacus. The sequence continues at coordinate 3,255 of WYDI02042014.1, forward strand.
TGTATTCGTAAATCTGCCTAATGTTATCATCTGTGCCTCTTGGTCTAGTGGTCAGGATTCAAAGGACTAAGCAGCCAGGACTGAGCAAAAGTCCTTGGTCCAATGCTGTTCATACATCACTCACCTTCCGAATGTAATACATAATTCCTGCAATACACCACCTACCTTTTCCAAACAGCCCACTTCCAGAAGTTTTAATTTCTCTTACTCTCTTTTTCCTTTATTGGTCATTTTCTCTGAACTTGCATGTAAAATTGTCTGAGGGTAATCAGAAAATTGGCAACTCTTGCCGTCGTAAACTTTCCAGAGCACGGTTTACGTGCATAGTTTTTTATAAGTAAGTTCTCTATACTGACAGTGATTTTCTGGACTAGAAAGCCATGAAAAACAAAATTAATTTAATACATGCACCAAAAAAAAAAAAAAAGAAAAGAAAAGGAGCTGAATGTGTTTTATATAAATGCAATCAAAAAGTCCACAGTACACAGTTAACAAATCTAGCAGAGCATAACAGCAGTAGAAAGCTGTCTCCTGTCAAATTAGCACTAAAAAATAATCCACTTAATGGATGGGGTTTCTTAAGGTGTGCAGGTGGATGACTGGGTCAAAGCCTGAGATTTAGCTAAGTGAACAGATCATGAGAAACAATTGAACATAATGAATAACACAGTATGAAACTGACAAAATGTATAGGTAGTGCCCTGAGAAATGACCACATTTAACAGATGGTTGTGAGTTCTGTGAGAAGTGGTCAAACTTCACTGACAATTGGAGAGAAGTATTTGGAGTCATTAGGGGAGCACAATCCTGCAAGATACCCCAGTGGCTGGGTAACCATATTGGTAATATCAGGTAAGGCCTAAATGGCCTAAATAACAATATCAGAAGTATTACCTATGGACAAACTAGGGAACAATAGGAAAAACTAATTAGAAATGTGTTGGTTTTCTTAGGAAGAAGATAAGGGTGAAGAAACCAGAGTGTGCAAGGTGAATGGGGAGATAAAAAGTATGGGGAAACAAAGAGAAGATAAGGATAAAAAGCCATGTGTTATGAAGGTTTACAAAGTGTAATTAGCTGTCCTACCTACACAGGGGAAAAACATGTTAGCAATTTCATGTGATATTCTTGTGGGAACAGACTATGTCCCAAGAGTGTTAGTATTTAATCTGACAGACCTAAATTCTGCCTATTGCAGTAGTTAAATCCAAGACCTGCTTCCAGAGCTACTTCAGGTCTTTCTTAGTTACTTTTCTTCCTGTCAAGTCATATGTGGTAGCTCATCACTTTCTGACCAAAAATAAGACAGCTCCCCAAATATACTTCTCCCAGTGATATAACCATAACATCTTCATTTCTGGTTTCAGTCAGTTCAGAAAAATACCACAACCTGCAGTCTAGTTTGGGAGGGATTAAAGTCTTTCTTTACTTTATCCTGTTGAGTCTGTTCTACATTACACAAAATGAATCCCATCACACTAAGGAGAGGGCAAAGAAAATGGACTTGAGCAGGAGAGTCAGGGGTCCTAGCTAAGGTATGAAATATCAGGGTTTGGGATGTAATTTTGGAAGGGATGTGCCTTTTACTGTGTCAATGCACAGGCATTTGTGCTGTGGGAGTGAGGCAGAGATGTAAATGAGAGACTGGAGTCAGAGTAAAAGTTAAGAGAAAACAGACTGGTAGAGACCTTCATGTATCAGGTTAGTGGGCATTTTAGGAACATCCTGTGGTGCCTAAATATTAGACTTGAGTATCTATATTCTTTTCTTTCCATTTAAGAAAGCTTTTTAGAGCTCTTTGCTTCATCCAGTTGCTCTTATCTTTACAGAGAATGTTATGGTATGGTAGAGACTTTTCTTGAGTGTCTCAAGGTACAGAATAAAACAGGAATAATTTAATTTGGAAGAGACCTGTGGATACCATCTAGGTTGATCTCGTGCTCCAAGCAGGGCTAACTTCAAAGCTAGATATGGGATACTCCTTTAAGAATCTTCTGCAATTTGTCAAGACATCAAGAGCAGCTCGCTTTAATTTGTTGCCTCTAGGATCTCTGTGCTATCTGAATGCAAAGTGGTATTTTAGTATTTAAATCTCCATCCATATGTAATAAATAAATGAATAAATGACTGCTTTCCTTGCTCTTTATTAGTTTGTGACAGAAGTTTGGCTCTGGTTTACTGTGCATCCAGAGGCTCACCTTTCAGTTGCTGGTTGGGCTAAAGGGCTTCCTAGTCAATTCAAGTGTGGACTGAGAGCTGGCCATTCAGGATAGCATGACATGCAGCTGTATTGGACTGCCATTGCGTACAAAGCTGAACTGTCTCAGTGCGAAAGATGATTAGGAGGCTGGGAAGTGTAATGTATGTGGAGTGGCTGAGGGAGTTTGGTTTATAAGGTTGAGGAGAATAAGGTTGGAGGGGGAGTAGGAAACCTCGCTGCTGTCTTCCTTTACCTAAGGGAGTTGCAGAGAAGATGGAGCCAGACTCCTCTAGGGAAATATCCATCCTTGGAGAATTCTGTAATGTGATGAGGCAAGGTCTGGTACAGCATGGAAGTTAGCCTTGTTTGGAAGAGGAGGCTGGATTATGTAAACTTCTGAGGTCCCTTTCAACATAAAGTATTCTACAGTTCCTTGAATAGGATCCTGAGAATTTAAGGTATCTATCTGGTAAATTCTTTTCTAAGCTTTGTAGAAAATCATTACATAACATCTCACAGCCCTACTTAAGAAATTTCTGCGGTATTGGCCAGACAAAGTTGGAAGAAACTGGAAATAAATATTATGTAAATGCTAAATAAAAATTACTTACAGATATTTTTACTCTGAACAAAAGGATATGTCATCCTAAACTGAGAAATCATGTGTCAACATACACTTAACATAAAAGAATCCTATGGACTATTCTGTTGCGTTTACAGAATGCATAGGTAGGAGCTACCTTGTTTTCTGTAGAAAATTTATGATCTTTTGCTATTGTTACTATTTTCTAACCCCAAAATATTAGAATAACTGAATAATTAGATTATTCTCTTCTTGAGTTTGAAGAATCTCTTCTTTCATAAGGAAGGATTCACATGAATTGCATGAAGAAAAGACAAAAACATTTTGCCTGTGGGCTATGGAAGTTGTCTGTTTTACATTCTGTTGCTATCACAGCCAAGTTTCTGCGAGGAGTAATAAATTCTTAATGGTCTACTGTTCAAGTTTTCTGATAAGAACAAGGTTACCTGTCAAAGAGTGAAAGAAATACACATCCTATGCTGGCTGAAGTACAAACTGCCTGTTGACTAGATTTGGAGCTACTGAGATTTGTGAAAAATTATATAGAATAAGTGCTCAATTACATTTAAGAAAATGAGAGCCCCATCCATTAATTTTAACTATTTAGATTCTGTACAGATTGAGACACAAAAGACAGTGTGATTGAATAATAACAAGTGTGGATTGAAGACTTTTCTATGCCTGAAGCACACTCCATTTTCACATAACACATTTTCATATCGTGTTCAAAATACCCTTCAAAATCCCAAAAGTAAATGACGCCCCTCCCTGACCTCTGGTTATCTTCAAAAGTCTAATCTGGAATTTCTTGATTACTATAGGGACATTTGATGTGACTGATGCATCTCTCAAGGGAGAGTATTTTGCCCTCCAGCTCACTAAAGAGTGCTGTGGTCCAAAGAGGACCTATTGGTTGCTATCAAGCAACTAATTTTTGATTATGTAGCTTTCATACGTAGCTCTTTCCCAAGCTCCAAGAAAACTATGCTTTCCTTAGACTTGAAAATTAAAGCAAAAAACCATGACCACATTTGAAGCAAGACAGTCTTCTGTGAATGTCAGGCAACTCCTTTAATGCTATGTTTTGTTTGATCGAGTCCATCAGTTTCAAAGCAGGTGACAAGACAAATCTGAGGTTAAGTCAGTTAGTCAGTTCGCAGCTCAGGCACAACCAGGTCCATGGCCAAGAACAGGCATGCTACGATACAGCTAGAGACAAGCAAGCCTACAGCATAGATCAGGTCAACAGGGACCAGCAGCCCAGGACAGAGCTTAAATGGGCCTGAACTCATGAGTAGAAGGGATGGATGGAGCCCACTGGTGAGGCTGGACAAGGCCCTTAGTGCCCTCAGGGCTCTGACACTTCTTGGAACTGTCAGGAACAGTCAGTAGCATTACACAGAGGATAATGAGATTTTGGACCCTGAGGTTGACTGTCTCTGAATCCACTCTGAGCCTTAGAATTTCATTAGATGTTTCCTGGGGTCATTCTACCTCTTTTAGTGTACAGCCTAGCTGGAGACAAGTTAATCAAGTTCCTCTTCACTATCTGGTTTTTCCTCTTTATTTTTCAATGAGACCTTGCTCACTATCCACTATACAAAACTCATTCTGATGAAAAAAAAATATACATTTTCTTCACACACTGTTGTCTGGAACTCATGACAATATTATAAACATGCATGACTGTATCTTCACAGTACCCCTGAGGGGAAGGAAATTCATTGATTGAGAGAAACTGCACTATTCATTTCACTTCAAGCTGCAAGTACTTGCTACAGTCACAAATCAGAAAAAATGCAGTCTCAGTTAAGGAACCCATGAATAGAGGAATGAGTTATTACCTTTGGGTAACTTCATTTACTAATTTACCAAGCATCCTTATGAGAACACTGAAAAAGCAAGGCTGCATACTAAGTCTATTAATTAGCATTTAATTTCCTTGATTGGGAGACCAATGTGCTCTCACATGCCCCCCACCATACCTTCAAACTCTAGCAGTCCTACTGCCTTTGTTATTTTACTATCCTGTTTCATCCAAAAGACAGACGCATCTAGAGTGCTGAACATAATATTTTAGAGAGAAAAAAGAGGATTTTTGCAGTGAATATTAATGCCCATGCCTCTGATTTTTTTGTGCTTGAGCCTACTCATATTTCCTCTCTATGTCATTTGTAAGACTTTCTTCTCTTTTAAAAGCATAGATCTCATCACAGAGGGGATAGTCACAGAGCCCATCATGAGTAGATCTCTTGCACACCTGTTTGTCACCAAAGAAAATAAAAAGACTAGCATCAACAGCTGGTGATATCTTCTATTTAAATCAGCTCTCATTTCACAGATGTTCGGTGACAGTAGAGGAATGATAAAACTTGAAAACTACAGGCACTGTTAGACTTTCTGGAGTAAAAAGATATACTAATTGCCACAGGCTGTCATCCCATCACGGTCTATTTTCCAGTCAGCGCTCCTCTTTCTGGTATACCTTTTTCTGTCTTAGTTTCCCAAGGGAAACAAAAGAGAAATAATGTTGCATCATGGGTCTTATGGAAGACATTGTGTTTGAGGCGTCAATGATCTTGAGCAAGCCCTGACAGCCATACTGGGTCCTGTGCTTGATAAACCCGTATGTTTGCATGAGCATTTGCTGCATGACCCCAGGTATGTAACAATAGAGGGCAACATGTTGGAAGGCTCCAAATACACTTCATAGATATGTTTACAGAGGCTTACTCCGGTGGGCATAAAGAAAAAGACCTGTCAAAACAAGATAGATAATTTTACTTACTACACTAGACATAAGGAGACATGGTACTGGGCAGGAGTGAGCCTTACCAAGGATGGGATCTGCGCAGCATGCTGTGGCTATGCACATGGAGCCTGTCCAGTGCTGCAGGAGAGCAGGATTCTCAGCACTTGAAGAACAGTAAGATTCACTCACTAACAATATTTCCCTTCCTGTTTCAGTTGTGTTGTTGTTATTATTATTATTAAAGCAGTTTTGTTACACCATTTGCTACTCTGCCTTTCCTAATGAGATACAGAGAGAGCCCTGCACCCATCCTGGCGCAGAGCAACTGTGCAGCTGAATGAGGAGGAAGGGAGTTAGCAGTTCCATTATGAAATATAAAAATAGTTCATATTGTTTGCACTAAGGACTTTGATGGGACATGTCCTTTAAGGCTTTGAAGGGTAGAGTGCCTCCTGTGATATGTAGTTGTTAAACTCTGAAGTGAAGGAATGGTGAGAAACATATGTGTTGTCATACCACTCCCCCATGACACTTTCCATCTTTTTGCATACCGAAGGGGAATAGCTCCAAGGCTTTGTGGGGAGGTTGTATCATACATCACTTCATGGAGAAAGCATTTCAGCATTTGCATCTAAGCTGAACATTGTGAATAGCTCCTTTTTTTATAAAAAATCAATGTAAGAGCAAAACATTTTTGCCACACTGCCTGCCTGTTTGTTTTATGCTTCCTATTACTTAGAAAGCACTTCTAGGATGGATTACCTGAATTTGTAGTAGTAGAACATTAAGTTCTGCTATTAAGTTGAACTCCTGTGAATACAAACCTACTCAGATATTTCACTGCAATCCATTGTTCTATTGCCAGGGATATCATCAGCAGAGTTCATTAAATACCACTTTCAATTCCAGTGAAGTCTATCTTTACCTTTTCATCTGGAGAGAACAATATATTTCACAACCTGCTAGATAAAACAAACGGAAAAAGATGCCCAAGGAGACTGAATTATCAATTAAAGGAACTTTCTCTCTGACTTTCTCTTTTTTGTCTCACTTCCCTGGGTTTTTTGACTTCTTACAAAGAGACTTACTTTTGAATCAGCAGTAAGTTCTCCTCATACTGAACTCTCATAGGTGAGAAGCTATGCTGTGACAATATATTGCTGTCTCCAAATATTAGCTGATTATTCTTGGTCTTGGCATGTGCATTCGTACTGTGCTTTCAGATTATCAAAACAACAAAAAAGAAACTATTTTAGGAATCTCATTGTTTTCTTGCAGTTTCTTTTCAATAAAGAAGAATAAATCAAGGAGTTCAAAACTCTTGGATAAACCCTTCCGAGGTGAAGATGAGCTTGAGTTCCCCTGTGGCATCATGTATCTTGTTCTGCAAATTTCTAAGTTCAGCAGGGTTGAGATGCTTCCACCAGGTCCAGGAGAATATATGGTGTCTCCATGGAAATGACACACATTTTGCACTTGCCTTCTGAGAGTAGACTGTGGTTAAGTCTGCAGAGTATTCCTGAGATTAAGACCTAAAAATCAAGCCTCTAGCATCTTGTATCAAAATAATCATAAGGAGCCTTTTAGAAATAAAAATGTCAAGATTTTGAAAATACAGCATAGTTTCTTTACAGAAATCAGATATGTTTGTTAGGATAAGTTTGCACATTTTTATGATAAATTTCTTCCAGATATTTGAATAGACATATAATGCACATGTATATTTATGTTCTGAATTATTTTACCTCCTTGAGGATATACTATCAAAATGAAAATCAGAAGAATTAATTTTGTCAGCTTTCTATTTGGTAGACCTTGGTACAACAACAAATCTGGATGAGAGATTCACTGAGAGATTTGCAAGATCTGCAGAAAGATTACAGGTACAGGAAGACAAGCTGTTTTAATGAAAAAGAGAAAGAAGCAATTATGTCTAAAAGAGAAAGAAACAAAAGGGGCTATTTCAATAATTGTCTGCATTAATTTTTTTCCTAAGCAAAAATATCTTTGGCAGAAAAACTTTTACCTCTGAAATCAGAATTAATGATACTGATGACTACTATTACATAGGATATTTTTCTATAGATGTTTTCACCCAGCGTGAATGAGTAATCCAGTTTTACACCACCCAAAGGGGGATTATAGAGAACAGGAAGCATAACTCTCCTCGTAAGAACAACAAGGAAAAGGGAATAAGCAGCGCTCATCGAATCATAGGCTGGTTTGGGTTGGAAGAGATCTTAAAGATCATCGAGTTCCAAACCCCCTGCCACAGGCAGGGACACCTTCCACTAGACAAGGTTGCTCAAAGCATCATACAGCCTGGCCTTGAACACTTTGAGAGATGGGATTCAATCACTGAAATGTTGCACAGGGAGGTTGTGGAACTGGCATCTTTGGAGATGTTTAAAACTCACATGGACAAGACCCTGAGCTATCCGAACTGTCTCTGAAGACAGTCTTGACTGGAATTGTGCTTGAGTCAGAAGACCTTTAGAGTTCCTTTCAGTTTAAGTGCTTCTCTTATCTGATGATCTCAGTTATATCACTGAGTGATAAGTAAACAAAACCCAACAGGACTAATAACCAACTTTGCTGAGAAAAGTCATGGGATTACATGAGTACATAAGGAGCAAACAGCAAAATGAGATACATTCATAGAATCATAAAATCATAAAATAGTTAGGGTTGGAAAGGACCTAAAAATCACCAAGTTCCAACCCCACTCCCATGGCCAGGGACACATCACACTAAACCATGTCAACCACGGCTCTGTCCAGCCTGGCCTTGAACACCATCAGGGATGGAGCATTCACAACTTCCCTGGGCAGCCCATTCCAGTGCCTCACCACCCTCACAGTAAAGAACTTCTTCGTTATATCCAATCTAAACTTCCCCTGTGTAAGTTTGAACTCATTACCCCTTGTCCTGTCACTACAGCCCATATCGAACAGTCTATCCCCTGCATTCCCTATAGCCTTCCTTCAGGTACTGGAAGGCTGCTATGAGGTCTCCATGCAGCCTTCTCTTCTCCAGGCTGAACAGCCCCAACTTCCTCAGCCTGTC
>WYDI02042015.1:0-26923 GCA_009867235.2 Psittacus erithacus
TCTTTTTTCCTTTGAAGTTTCCTCAGCAGCTCCTTATCCATCCAAGGAGGTCTCCTGGCCCTCCTGCTGCACTTCCTGCTAGTTGGGATGCAACACTCCTGAGCTTGTAGTAGGTGATCCTTGAATATCAACCAACAGCCTTGGGCCCCCCTGCTCTCTAGAGCTATATCCCATGATGAATGGAAAAGAACATAAACACCAACAGAAACACCAACAACGCATGGTAGTGATAACAGTTTTGCTGACAAGTTTGTGAATAGCCACCTTATGAATTATGCCATAAACGTTATTAGCTGGTGTTGGTTAGCCATATACATTAAGAGAAAACAATGCAACCAGGTATCTAGAATTCTAATTCTTGACCAATACCAAAATTCATTTCTACATAATTAATCCCAAGCATGCATCTGATTTTCCATAAGATTACTAGGTCACTTCCTCTGAAATGTGACATATGCACTCTCTACGATCCTAGACAGCATTTGTAGCTCTGCACCTGAAACCAGCAAAATCTCTATGAAATTCCTGGATGAAATCCTGGGTCTGCTGTAGTTAATAGTAGTGTTCTCACAGACATCATGGTGGCCTTGAATTTCATCACATGAAGAAACTAAATGATGCAAAATATGAATAAAAATAGCAAGTTCCAGTGAAGACTAAAATACATGGCTACTGACTGAATCATACTGGCTGAGGAGCAGGTAGGGAGAGAACTACAAACTACACAGGGAAAAAAAAGACTAATTCATGCACTTGTACTATTTTGTAACTATGTTAGCAAAGGAAAAAAAAAAAGAAAAAGAAAAAAAGCAGTCATCTGTGATAACCAGTAATCATTTAGTAATCATACACTCCCTTCAGCCACGGCCACTCCAGTCTCCAAAACATGAACTATTTGTCTTTGAGAATTCTTTTTAGCCTGTACAAGCATAGTTAACTGTTTGACTTGTTCTGCAAGCTCCTTTTAATTGCTTTAATGTGAAAAAAACAGTGATAATTAAATTATCATGCACATCTCCCATCCGTGTTGACAGTTTCAGTAAGAGGAACATCAGATGAAGGCACAGTCACAGCAGAGAGTAAACCAAGAACAAACCCCTGGAAATCAGCCATGTTGATACTAGCAGTGAAAACTGACTAAAACAATTATGTTAATGCAAGATAAAGTGCTATAGCAAAATGACAATTACCATTCATTTAAATGATTATTTTCAGAGCCACACAGGAGAAAACCATCTAACATGCAAGTTTTGAAAACCATTAAGTTCATGATCCTGCAGTCTGATCCCAAAGTAAGTATTTTTCTTTAAATTTTATATCAGTGTTAATTGGGCGGGGATCATTCTGCGTATACCATCTAGATTAATGCTATTATATTCAGGTTTGCCAGAGACAGAACTGAGTACTTCATTGCCAAATACCTCAGATCATGCAACACAATTTGACAACAGAATTTGTTCCTACAAAACTGTCCCACAGAGGAGAAAGACATTTCTGGAAATTTACAGATTCCCTTTTAGCCAATCTATTTTCATTTGTCTCTTCTGGAGGCGGATTTGCAGTATATGGATTTGAACAGGTGGATTCCTGAGTCTTTCAATACAGTCTTTTTCCTCAGGCTACTTAACTTTCAGTCCTGTTAGGTTTTCCGTGGTACATTTCAGATCTGTACTAAATAAGCTCAGAGCACAAATCCTATAATTTATAAATAGAATCTATAAACTAGATTTCCCCCCACCTTTGAAACTTCTTGATGTAGCCCTTAACATTTCTTTGCTACCTTTCTGAAGTAGGCTAAGATAAAGAAATCCATGTCCTAGCTCCTCCTTCTCTAGACTGTGAATCTCTGGATAAATCCACATAATGTTTTCCGGAAGACATAGGTAGTGACTCTGATGTGCTGCTGATTTTAAATGAAGGCTGCATTCTCATGCCTATGGCAACCATACAAGTTTTCAAAAGGAACATTTATTTCAGATCTTATCTTGAAGAATGACCAGACATTTGACTGACTTGAGCGCCTGTGCCAACAGCAGCTAGCACTGAGTGGGAGCCGAGTCCCTGGGGACTGAAAGTCAAGCGGATGGAATTCAAGGTGACTAACTGCTCACTTTGTACTGCCAGCCAGCATATTCCAAAAATAGGGCACTGCATTGACTAGGGAAGGATCTGGTTACAGCAGACAGAGGATATTACTAGCACAGTGTCTGTCAGCTACTATTTGTCTCTACCAAATAATACTTAGGGCCAAGCGTTCAAAGATGGTTAAGACCACTCCTTGGTTTTGGGCCAGAAGGTTTAACCCCAGAATTCATTGCTACCACAAAATCTGCAGTGTAAACTACAAAGCTGTCAAAATAGCATTTGCAAATGTGCTTAAAAGTCAAATAATTTGTTTCATTTGCAGCTACACTTTATTGTAAGCACAGAAGCATTAGGCTACTGACTTTTATTATGTATTTCCACATAGCTGTGGAAGCAGTATTTCTTGTAAAAGAAAGTTCTTTTGAAACTTGCTCTTTCTTGTGGCAGGTGAAACAAAAAGCAAAATTAGCCCAGTTACAATACTCATACTGCCCTTCAGAAGCATAAAGAGCTTCTTCTACACGTAAATGTCCTTCGCCATATATACACATGTATGTACATAAACACTATGTATGTATGTGATTTTGATTATTTTTCCAAATTTTGACATAAGGCATGAATTTTAGCTTAATTTTCATCAGCTAGAATTCAGGCTTGCCAGCTTATCTAGCCTAGAGGAGCATAAGCCCTATCCTTTACAAGGCACACATTCTGCCTACCTTGATCATGCATGTCCTAAATGCCAACAGTTACCCAGTGTGGAATAATGCTGTGTCCCTTTTCTTCATGCGCTAAGTAGCTTCTCAAGCTACACAGAGCTCTGCTGTGGAAAAACAGGTCTGAAAGACACCCTGAGCCACCTTTATTCAAAGATTTTTCTCACACTTTCTAGCACATACCAATCAATGTTACACTTGAGATCTAAGTATACTAGCACAGAGTCCAGAAAACACGCTTCCAAATTTGCGCAACCAAGATTCTGAAGCCTCAAGATTTTGCAAGCCCCCCCCCGATGGATACTGACATGTAAATGCCACATGTATAACACCTTTCTAGCTAACTTATAACCAGTAGAAACCCAGAAGGTGGTTTTGGGTCTACTGGAAAACAGGGCCTCGAAAGGAGTACCTACTCCGCATATAACTGACAGGGTTTATGGAGGTGAGAAAAGATATTTGTCATTTTAGCCTTTCCTTTCACTTCTCTGTCCTTCTCCCCTAATTCAAATGGCACCAAATTTCCACTTTTTGTCTGCAAGCAGCGTATTAAGTACAGTTAAAATCCAGGTAGGAGAGAATTGTTCTTGAAGTCTTTTGAAATGTTTTAAGCGTAAAAACTACAACCCCTCTAAGTTTAAAAGCATAAATTCCATTTCCAGCCACATTAAACACTGACCTTCAAGACTTCAAGTTCATAGAAGCTTAACCCAATAATCACAAAGAAACTATTATTATATTATTAAAGAAACATCTGTCAACTGTGTTTATACTTTTTAAGAAACTATGCGTTAATGAGATGCTATGCTTAGTGTTCAGACAATGCCCAGTAGATTATGTCTGTGTCCTACAAATCCTGCCATTATAATGTACAAAGCACAGCTTTTACATTTTATCACTCTTACAAAACATCCAACAAGATTTTCTTTCAAAAATAATGCTTTGTTTCTTTTTCTTTTTTTTTTTTTTGCATTGGTGTTGCAACAAAAAAAAGAACACCTTCTTAGCTAACGTCATAGGACTACCTAAATAAAACAGATACTGAGGTTCACGTTAACATGATAAATATTTGAAACACAGAATTTGATTATTTCAGGGGTCTTAAAAGGTTTTTTGAGGAGTGAGACATAAAATAAAGAAAATAAAAATGTAAAATAACCCACTCTTCTGCTATAAATCATTGAGCTGCTTTTCTCAAATCCATTAATAAAAACAGTGATTGTATTTCATGTTACAGTTATCTACAAAAGACCATTCTTAATTGCTCTTAAGGCATCATGTTTTATTTTAGCCAGGTTCACATTTTATTATAGAAGACTAATGGGGCATAGACTCCTAGCAGAACTTATTTGAAACCTTGGACCAGTCAACTATAACAAGGGTATAAAAATAGTTATAGAGGCAAAATAAAAATTAAAAACTACAGCTAAGCTTTCAGATTTACAGGTGTAATAAAATGTGTCATAAACTTTTGCTTTCATTCCAAAGCTTTGCCGTAAGAACACGCAGAACCTCTCTCCATTTCAAAAGTGTATGTTCAAATGTTAAATCTTGTTTTCATTTTTTAGTTTATAGTCTTGCTTCGGTTCATGTGATTTCTTAACATTTATTGCTATTTCATTAAATATCCATGCTGATCAGAATTCAGAAGTGATAAGGAGGAGAACAATTATAGGATGATAATAATAATAATAACTTAATGGCATTTCTTGTTAATGAGGTAATAAGAAGAGGCCTTTAGGCTTTCTGCTTCAAAGTTTACTTAACCAAACTATTTCACTTATTACCTTATTAACCACAACCCTCAAGTTGCCATTGCCCTAATAATAATTTGAAGACCTACTAGATTCATTTACCAAATTAGTTAAGAATTCAACCAACAGGTTAGAGCTAAGAACTTGTAAAACCTTACAATATCAGAGATGACCTCATCAGTATGGAATACTGGGTGAGTGCTGAATTGAGAAAATAGGTGTTGCTATGCTGTTTGCAGCAAGACCTCTCGGAAAAGACTGAAATCCTAAGAATATTTCTAGAAGATAAAGTGGACATGAATATTTTGGAACAATTTGGTATCCAAGATGCAAAATTTGGTATCCAAGATGCATATTTCTAGAAGATAAAGTGGACATGAATATTTTGGAACAATTTGGTATCCAAGATGCAAAAGGACACGACTGAAAGTCTACTGCTGGCAAGGTGCATAGTCACCCAATGGCTTTTGTGTAAGCAAAATGAGAAACTCTAGTTACAGCCATGGAAACACCATCTCCCATGCACAGAACGAGCTAGTTCTTTAGCAAAGTGCTACAAAATTCAATTTTATGTTCTGTTTTGGTGGGTTGCATTCTGCTAAAGATAACAAATTTTCAGGCTGAAGGAGCTATGAAAATCTGTATCATACAAACTGAGTGTACTTTCTTTATCCATTCTGCTCCATTTCTGGTTGTACAAGAATTAACCGAGGCAAATTATTCATGTGGAATTGTTCTTATTTCCTAAGTGAACAGTTCATCCTTACAGAGAAAACTGCTTCATTATGCACACATGCAAAATGATGTGTGCAAAGATATATGTGCAACAGATATCTCTATTATCCCAAGATATCTGCAACTAACAGGTTCGTTTCCAGTTCCCCATCATACTTTCCTGCCACAAACATTTAAATAGAAGAATCTTGAACTGGCTCAGGTTTGTTCCCAGCAGGCATATTTATAAAGATAAAAAGGTTAAAGTTTGCCCTCCCCACTGCTTACTCCTATTTTGGTAGTTATTAACAGGAAGAAGAGCTAAGGAAAGAATGGAATGTTCAGACCAGCACCACAGTCTGATCTTGCAGGAAAAGAAAACAAGAGCAGTCAAGCAAAGTAACTACGTTCCTACTCCTGGGTTTAAATTTCCATGCCAAGTTGTCTTTTAATGTCTGGTTCTCAAAGTTTTTCTACTCTTAATCCTTCTTGCTAAAAAATTTGTTTCGTTTTTTCATCCTACAGCTTCTGGCAGCTAGTGGTATGTAAATCTTCAGTAGCCCATCTGAATCCTGTTTCAGAACAAAACAATTTCAGTTTCTAAGTGTCTGAATTACTTTAACTAAATCTGAGGATTTACCTATTGAAGCTTGAGTAGCTCCCTTTCAACTCTGAATGAAGGAAGAATTATGAGACTGGAATTATTCAATGAGAGCTATCTGTCCTGGCACTTAATCAAAGGGATTAGGATTTGGAAAGAAAAGCCTACAGGTGATCCTCCAGGAAGCATACCAAGCAGTTATCAAAAACATACAAGTTCAAAGCAGCTCAATTTTCATATGTTAAAAGTATTTGGATGAAGCCTCGGGCTTGTTTCTAGGTAAAGAATTGTGTTAAAGCTGTTTGTACTTGCATACTTAGTAGACAAGGGAATGAAATAGCATGTGGTGAAGCAGTACTAGGTCCATCTAACCCTGTTGTAACACAATAAATCAATCTTGTTCTGTTAGTGAAGCATGATCTGATACTGAGTCCAGGTTTCAATGCTCTTTTCTCACTCTGGCATTCATAACAGCCACTCATTTACCTCTTCAGCAAAGAAAGCTGCTGTAATATAAAGGGAAAGATGTTACATGCTACATCAAGTGCTTTAATAATTGCTGTTAATCATGCAGTGTTGTTCTCCCCCTTCACACAATATTTTGAATTTGAAATATATTCACTATCTTTAGTTCGCGAGACTATCTTTAAACTATAAAAATACTAATAATCAGAGATCTGTCTTTGGCAATTAGAGATACCAATAATCAAAGTTAATGTTGAATCATAGCTCAACTACAATTTATTAACAGCAAGTATTACAGCGTACTGGGCAGGTCAAGGACAATGAACAGCATGACCCACTGCACTGCCATGAGAGGAAAGAACACTTGAATAGCAAGGCTGGACCAGCTGTGGATTCAGGACAAAGTACTTCAGAGTTATAAACCTCAGCACCACATCTCTGGGATGGCTTTCCTTGCCAGTCACAGGCAGTTACATTTTACATGCAATAAATGGAGATAGGGTGGTCCAGAAGCAGGCAGAAATAGAAAGAATCCACTGTACATAGTATGCTTCTAGCTACAGTCATCATAAATCATACAGCCAGTCGCCATGTCAGTTAACACTACATCATTCTCCGCAGAGTTTACCCACACAATCTGTGAATACTGGGAGAGGTGCAGAAAGCCGAGTTATACTCAGCAGCTGAGGTGTACTTGGCACCAGCAGTCTGGAAACGGAGACAGGTCTTGAAGTACTGAGTGCAAGACTTTGGGCCACACAAAAATACTCAAAACTCAAGAGGTTTTAAATATGTGTATATGTATATACACACACGTATATATATATATACACCTCTCTCCATATATATTTATACATCTGTATATATACATTTCTCTACATATATTTATACATCTACATATATCTCTCTACAAATCATTATCTCAACTTGAGGGCAAGTACTTCACAGCCCAGTCCACAGGAAAGCAGAATGGCACTGATTTCCCAAAAGGGAAAAAAATAAAATATTTCCATGCAGAAAGGAAGAGGAGGGGGAAGTATGTTCAGCACCACAGCTCTCAGGCTTTCTGTTTTCCATGTTGTTAATATTACAAACCTACATCCATATTGTATATATAACCCTGCATAACAGCCAACCAATCAACTGAATTCTGTGCGTGGGAAGTAAAGATTTCTTTATCCATCAATTTCTCAGGCAAAGTAATGAAGAAAATTTAGAGTATTTTATACAGCAAAGTTAACTGGACCAGCTCAGTTAACAAAAGCGAAAGATAAACTCTATGGAATGACAAGTCCCAGAGTTGTGCAGTATATGTGGAAAAAGTACTTAAAACTAGGTGCAAATGCTTACAAATATATTAAGATTTGCCAAAACAAAACTACTTAGTAACAATTTTTGACAAAGACTTGGCTTGTGGATTTTTCCTGGATAAGTCCCAGTCTTAGTTAATTTAAACAAACAAGGGAATACAAATAAATCACAGATTTGGAGAAATTGCTTTGAGTGGGTCATTACAGATTGTTCAGAATAATTAAGTTATATGCTCCTGAAATATAAACCTTGTACCAAACAAAACAGTAGCAGAGGTGTTGGGCACAAATGAGAAACAATACCATGACACTGATTCCTTGTGACTTCCTGTCATCTTTGCATTAAATTATCCATTTAAATATTCTTCAGAGACAATCTCAAAGTCCTTATCCGGGCCAAATTCACACTTCGGAGCACCAAGGCTTAGTCCTAAAGTATTTAATAACAAGGAACTGGAATAAATGCAAATTTTTATTCAGATTCTGCCTCCATATGGTCTCATATATTTATCTTCACAGTTGTAGAATCAGGGCCTTAAATGATTTTAGAAAAAAAGTAAGAAGAGAAGCACATAACAGTTTTCTTACGTCTCCTTCACAATTATTCTCTGAAAAGACAGAGTTATTGCAAAGAAATATATACTAAAGCAATAAAAGCCTACTAAAATACACCGCTGCTCCAAGTGAAATATATATAGTTTAGTCTGAACTTATGCTTATGTAAGTAAAACCAAAAAGTAAGTCTTATTAATGCATGTTTCAAGGTATTATATTATCAGAATGTTGGGTGCTACGTTACAGAATAAACATATTAATGCTTAATATTTTTAGCCTATTGATAGACAACATAGCTATTCCAAAGAAATTCCAAAGTCTTAAAAGATGCTAGTCACCTTAGAAAATGGCCAGATACCCTAATCAATGTATATATTTCACTTAGGACTTGACTTCTACCTGTATCAATGGACACGACCCTTTGCCCTGATACTGCGATTAGACACCACATAAACAAAGCAGAATCAGCCACGAAGAGGTTACAGCCCAAAGAAAGGACAAGTAAGGCAGGAGGAATCCTGTGTTATGATTACAGTAGTACAAAAACATCAAGTACCTTCCCTAAGTACCTATACAAAGACTAAGACAAAGCTGGAATTAAACCTCTTTTCTCTTTCCAGAGCACAGAAAAACCCTAACAAAGTCAACAGTAGCTGAGGGCACTCAGCACTTTGCAAGATCAGCCCAGCAAGAAGTTCATCTTTCTTTAAAATAAAGCCATTGAAAGCCAAATATCACTGTCATTTATAATGGTGTAAACCCACAAAGATTCCTTATTTCAGCAAAGATCCTTGAAGTGGATTTTGGCTATGGAAAGAGTCAGTTATTGAAACTGATGAGTTTGGTAAGGAATTTTAACTAACTTCAGTGGAGTTCCTTCGGGTTTATATCAGCATAACAGTGCACTCGTCCTTGTACAACTAAAATAAAAGGCTATACCAGCTAGCTCCCCATGCTGTCTCATAAAAACAGAAAGGGCTGTTGCCATCACAACATAAACACTGAAATATATCTTGCGTACACTATTTAAAAAAATGGACTGCATGATTGCTACATTTCTATTCTTATGTCTTTTTGCCAAAAAGAAAATATGGCTTTAATATAAGTTTACATCTGCGTGGTATTACATGCATGTAAAACAGATGTAAACTAATTAAATTTTCATTTAAATTGCTAAATAGCTACTTAAGTAAAAAGCTAAAATAACATACAAACAACAGTTACTATAATAACAAGTGTTCTTAGAATTAAATGAAAGGGATCAAAGCTACAGCATACAAAATTTGAGCTGGTCTTTGAAAAAGATACAGTGACATAACAGTGCTGTATTGATTTACTCAGTAATTTAATGTCTCTACAACTCAGCCAGAAGACACATCTCAGTTTAGCAGAGATACATGAAGGAAAATTCAGAGAGTTTAGACAAAGACTTTGGGTCTTGTAGATTAGACATACTCTACTAGAGATTATATAGCAAAATCCCAAATTGGAAATTAGAATACCAGTGCAATACAATCAACTTGATTACAGTTTTAAGGCAGAACTGTCTGAACTGAAAGTCAGAAATCACGGCCTAACAGTGCGATCAGCATGTGCTTTTTTAATTTTTAGCAGAGAACTGCAGTTTTGAAAAGAGACAACATATTTGTTTCTATTTCTCTCTATGCAAACATATGCTCACAAGAGCTAACTTTGGGGGACTAACCAAAATATAGTGGGTACAGTGGAAAGACTAGAATCACCTCTCCTGTGTCTTTAAAGAAAGGAAAATAAACCTAATTTTCATTCAAAAATATTTACCAGAAAAATCCCAAAGCCTGGACACAAATACAAAAGGATTACTTGCATTGGTAAGGCACATTTAAGCATATGTGAGATAGTCAGGAAAAGGAAGTACAAATGCAGGATATTCCATATTCCTGCTGTCATGCTCATGAACTTAAGACAGTGGTAACATTTTGTATTAACATATTTCCATTAGGTGCAAAAGCTGTGACTTTATTAGAGTATCACTTCGGGTACATCTTTATCTACAATAAATCCTATCTTTTAATTCACAGAATCACAGAAGGGTTTGGGTTGGAAGGGACCTTAAAGCTCAGTCAGTTCCATCCTCCTTCCACAGGCAGGGACACCTTCCACTAATACCAGGTTGCTCCAAGCCTCATCCAACCTGACCTTGAACACCACCATGGATGGGGCAGCCACAGCTTCTCTGGGCAACCTGTGCCAGTGCCTCACCACCCTCATAGTAAAGAACTTCTTCCTAACACCTAATTTAAATATCCTCTCTTTCAATTTAAAGCCATTCCCCCTTGTCCTGTCACTACCTGTCCTGTACAGAATCCCTCTTCAGTTTTCTTGTCATCCCCTTTAGGCATTTACCTTATTTGTTCACAATTTGTATTTTACAGTTTGTCTTCTGCATGCTTGTCTTTTCAAGCCAATTGTACAGACTTTTGTAGGTGGATCTAACATAGTGAAATTTTTATCTATTGTCATGATGCAGCTACCCTGTAGGCTTCGTGCGTACACCTACACTTTGCTAGAGACTGTTCTTTGTATCTTATGACATCTCTGTTTACTTGTTGCATGTGTTGCATGTGAATGATGCAGATAGCTGATTAGCAGAGCTTTGTAGGAACATGCAAAAGTATGTCTTTTTTCCTAACATAATATTTTTATATTAAATAAACAGCTATGGATCTTATTAAATATTTTTTCAGAACAATTCCAATATAAACATTCAAGTTAAACTGATGCTTTCAGTACCTGCAGACCACTTATTACTGGTCGACTTGAATTAAACTTTGTCCTCTCTAGAAACACACTGGGACAAGAACGATGTGCCCTTGCTGCTTTGTTAACGAAAGGAAAGACAATGACACTTGCATGACTACTGCATAACAAAGTGATGGAAGTAGCAGCTCTTCAGCACTAAAGAACTTGTTGAAATATTCAAATTCACATTATTTTCACTTTTCCTGACATCTTGACTTAGTCTGCCCCTCAGATAATTTGCTATAAACCACCTGAACTTATGATTCTCTTTTCTATTAATCTGGCAGATCTTCACAAATTCTCTTAGAACATTTTAGTAGGAAATAGGAGCACCAGTTTTCGCAAAACAAGGAGTTTTGTACATAAATATACATACGCTCTCTAAAGTTATTATTTGCTTCAAAAGAGTACCTACAAACATCCAAATTCCATCTAGGAGTTGTTTTTTTCACTGAGATTATTTTGCTGGCATCACAAGTAGCAGCAGTCTCACCAGATTCCAGCTGATTTGCGGTGGCCACTCCCTGATAAACCACACCTCTTGTCTCCTCATATTTGTCATGTAATTTTAATCTTGAACTGTAGCAAATTCTAAGGAACAGCACAGCTGAACATGTGTTTCATCTACCAGCAGTATGAAGGCAGGAGGACAAGTTAAGTAAAAACCACAAACTATTTAACCTTCCCACTTGCACAAATCCATATGTAATTTGCATCAGAAACTTGGGGGTTGTTAAAGGGGCAGGAGACACATTTGGAAGAACTTTAGTTCCCAGTCAGGTCAACAGGAGTTCAGATTGCTCAGCATTCAATTACAGGTACTCAGAATGCATCAAGTTCAGGACCCAAATGAAATTCCAATTCAGGGTCCTCAAAACCTAGTCCTTCATTTCTATTGTTATTAATAGTCTACTATTCTCTTGCTTGTATGCATCCAAGCATCACTACCAGAGGTTTAATATTTACAGACAATTACTCAATGAGTAATACACACTTCAATTCTGTACAAAAACATGGCTTTGAAACAAAAAGTTGAAATCAAAACACATTTCACTGTTAAGGCACAAAACAATTTGGGGGAATGTGCAAAGTCAAGAAATAGTCTGAGTACTCTGCATACTGCCACTGCACATCAGAAAGAAATAGGACTACTGGAAAGTCCTATAATTAGTAATCTATCTTGTAAAGATAGATAAATCACACCACCAACATCAGGTGCAAGAAGGTCTTGAAGCAAATGTTCAGGGTCCTCCTGCATCCTTTATGCCACCTAGAACAAACAGGAATATTAGGCTGTTGAGGTTGCAGGAATTCCTGGCTTTCAAATACATAATGCTGCACACCTCTCCTTTTATGCACTAAGGCTAATTACATACAGTCTGAAGTACATTTTTACATGGTTTGCTATTAGATATGGATCAAGGAGAAAAAAGATATAGTTATCTTGTAGAAGCACGGCTTTTACCCATTTTAAAGAAATTATCTTAATTAAAAGAAACATGAATTAACTTGCCAGGCAGATGTCATTCTGGTGGTCTCTTCTGTGCAGTCTGCATAGAACAAATCATTTTATGAAAACTTCCATTTTCACATAATACTGAAGCCTTACATTACTATTTATAGAAATCTTGTGATCTTTTGAAATAAAGGATTTTGTGTGGGTTTTTTTCCACTGGAAAAAAGCAACAACAGTTATTTCATCATGAAAGGAGCAGTGTATGCAGTAATACATGTTAGAACACTGAGGCTTCTAAGGGAGGAATCAGCTTCTGCCCCTATTTTGAAGTACCAATACAACTTTAGTGTTGGCACTTTAAAATACTTATTTCCTTCATAGGTATTTCATGTGTAGATCTCAGTTGTGCAGTGGTAAATATTCGTATTTTCACATTAGTAGAAGCCCAAGACTAACATGATGGTTTAATATGAAAGACTTTTCTCCCTGGAAATCAGATTGTCTTCTCCCATCTTAAACTCAAACGCATAAAATGTGATGGACAGATGTAAGAACCATGAACATAGAACCAATGCATAGAAATGCAAATTATTTACTGAAATGCTGAAGAAGAACTTTTCTAAATCCTTGTCTCTGTGGGGGGAAATACCTTTTGTTTTGAATTGTTTTTATGCTTTGAGACAGTTCACATCACTTTCCAGCTTAGTCCTATTTTCTCGGTTTCCTCTGTGTATTTTTTTTGGAGTTGGCCATGAAGAAGACTATGATTATCAGAATGCCAAGAAACTGACTTAGTGAAGAATTTCTTATTTTTCCCCCAATTACCAAGCCATCACACTTTCAAGTGAGTTTCTCTCCCTCATAAACAGTAATTCCACTTCTGAATGCTGCAGAACAGAAGCCAACAGTTCTATATACAAATTTGTTAACCACGAATCAGTAAGCGCCAGCATAGTGGGGCTCTTTAATACCTTCTACACAATTAAAATCAATACTGTCAGGCAGCATAAATCCCTACCAAGGAAAACAATCCACGTCTCCTGCCTTTTATAATACAAGAACAAGTCAAGTCACCCTCAAGATATGTACACACTTTTGTTCAGTATGGTCAGTATGCTCCAGTAGTGTGTCCTTTTGATTGTATTTTATGTCAACCAGCTACTAACTTCCCCCTTCATGTTCAGTCTCTTTTTTCCCCTCTCCCTTTCCTTCTCTTTTCTCTCACACATCTTTTCACTCATTGGCAAAGCCCTCCTAAAACACTGATGCTCATTATAAGAGAAAAACTCCGGTATTTTAGATCTCACCTTCTTCAATCATTGCTTCAATTTTTATCCCTCCTGTATGTGCTGAATGTCAGTTTAAAACATTGTGTCAAGCTTCTCTCAACTTCCTTTCTAACCCACCTCAGCTTGGACCACTTTTTGTTCACAGAAATCAGTTCCAATAAACAATGTGATACTTTCCTTGAAGAGTTTTAGAACCTTTCCACTTTCCATTTTCCTTTACATATTCATTGCCTTTAATCTTGCGGGACCCACACTTCTTGAAATCTGTTTGCGTCTGAGCATTTAAGATTTATTTGATATTCCCTTCCACATGTCTTCTAGCAGGTTCTTCTCCTCCAATGAGCAATTAATTCTTGGTCCACTCATCTCAAATGACCACCAGTTCCTTCATATGGAATTTATTAACTTTTCCTTTCCAACATAATAAACACTTTGCTGTCTATTGATTTGGTCCCACTGTCAAACTCACATCATGCCCCTGACATCTCTCTTTGACAATTTCTTATGAACTTCAAAAGTTTAAATTACTAACCCATCTTCTACAATCCCTTGAGACCCTTTTTTGGCATACTGGGTTAGGAAATTCAGAAAATTAATTCATGACACACAATGAAAATATAGTAACAAAAAATGTCTTACATTTAATCTTCACTTAATTTATTTGGGAGTATATATATGCAATTATCATCAGGCAGCTTCCAAGGAAATGAAGAAATTTGTCTCCCTTCTTTGTGAACTTTAATATTGCAAGACACATTTCTCCTCTTGTTCTTAAGAGCCAGAGATGTTCCTCACCTCCATCTTTCCTTTCCTTTCTCTATACTGTCTTCTATTTTGACATCATGCAAGTCACTATTAACTTATTAGCTTGGTAAAGTAAAATACATAACTTTTCATTGAACTACTAGAAACTTATCATATGTATTCATATCCTATGTAGATGTAAAGTGGCTACATCCAAGCCAATATGCTTCTAGAGAAATGCCAGACACAGAAGAAGGAATATGTAAAAATACAACCTCTCTGAATTTTCCTATAGAGGAGGAGATAAAATACAAGCTAACTTTACCTATTTTCATTAGGGCTTCTGGAACCTGTGGGGATGCAAAAATACTCCCACGAATTGCTTCTTTGACTAATTTGCATGGTGTATCAAACAAGCAGATATATATTTTTCTCACATGTGGCATAATGGAGAGGACAATCAATTCCAAAATATGTAAAACAAATTTAGAATTCAGTCACACACTTAAATGTCATTTGGTTCTCATGTATGAATGTACTGAAACAAACCTCTGCCTAAAAGATTAAAAGAAATGCTACTTTATTAAGTATGTATCACATGGAAGAAAGCTTAGCAATTTCAAAGACATAATATGGAGAGCAGGGATAAAACAAAAAGAATAGAAGTATAGAGAGATCCTGCTGGGACCCTTAAAGTTTTATGGGAATAGCCTTAGTAAAAGATCTCTGAATGTGTAAATATAAATTAATTGAAGAAACTGAACCTTTACCTACATATATTTGTTACATTTAACAACTAAAATCTTTTTAAATGTTAATGATCTAAAATTTAAAATGTGCGCCCTATTAATAGCGATTAAACCCTTTACAGTTCAATCAAAATTAATGAAAGAAAAATGTTACGGTAACAAAACCTGGTGCATTAGTAGCTAAGTTATCTGTAATCAGATGGCTTATAGCACCAGACAGATGTATACTGTATAGAAGAAAATCTGCAAAGGATGATTTTAGAAGAAAGAGACTTAACAGTTCTGCAGAGGCTCTGGAAGGTCATTCATCATTAGGGATTGGAAATTTTTAGCTGATAAAACTTAACAGTAGTTGCTCTTTTAACAAAAGGCTGGCTTGTGACAGAAATACACAGAACTGCTGCACAAAAGCGAAGTTTTTGAGAGTCATTATGAAACTTCTGGTTACTGGGAGTGTTGCCCTAAAATGATTTATATAATTCTTCAATGGCCGATTTATAAGGTGGAGTTTTGTTCCTGAATCTAACTTCTGCACAAGTTTTCTATATCCAAGGTATTCCAGATAGAATATAACCCTCATTTAAGAACATGTAATTGTGAAGTTCCTTTACATGCACACTGCTATCTCAACACCAGTATTCTGCCCAGCAAAGAGATCATAATAGTCTTTGTTCTTTTACCCAATGCAGGTAAATAAACTCTGATCTGATTTCTGTTCCACCCTGTATGTCCAATGATACACACAATGAAATGAAAATACAATTTTATATCTGAATAGTAGATGCTAGAAATCTACTGTGTTGTGAAAACAATAATTATTAATAATTTATATGGCAATTCCTACATTTCATTTCAAAAAAACCCCACACAGGCTCTTTAAGACAAATTAGAAGAAAAAAAAACCAAACCAAACAACCCCCAAACCAACATTCAATCTAGGAAGAAAACTTAACTCATTTATATTAATATGGTGATTCTTGTATATGCTTAGATGCCAAAGCACGAAGAATGAAACAGTTTTTGTTCCCCTCTTTAAAGCAGATACAGTACATTTAAGAAAGACATAGAGCAGCAATATGGAAAGGACTCTGTATGAAGAATAATTAGAGAAAGAGTGTTCAGAGTAGAAAACTGATTATAAATGGAGATGAAATGCAACTTGATATAATCATGAATGAATAAAAAGAAACCCAATCCAATCTTGCCTCAGGAATTGCTTTTCACTCAGCTAATAAAAGAAATAAGCAAAAGCAGACAGGATTTTTGGTTTGATGCAATTCTTGGGTTGGGTGGTTTGGTTTGGAGTTTTTTTTTGAAGCGGTGGCATGTGGTCATAACCTTTAGCATGTAGTGCAACTGCTCAGAACAGAATATCAAGGATATTAAAAGTCTATGTAAATCAAAAATACTTGCATAAATTCACTGGAAAGAAGTATTTATGCAGAACCATTAAATGGAAACATATCACCTTTGCATCAGAAATTATTAGCTACAAATTACTGAAGCTAGATCAACATTGAGAGAGAGAATCACTAGATACTTCCCATATTCACTGTTTATTTTCTTCTTTTGCTATATGCTATTGTCCAGCATTTTATGACACTGAGCTAGATAGACCTTTGGTCTGACATGGCATGGTGGCTTACCATAGGGGAAGGACAGCAACACAACAGATTATTACAGCAATATACCAGCACTCTTCTTTTTACTCTTCTTATTGACAGACACATTCTTTGTTGCATGAAAACCACAAAAGCAGATATTATAAAAACAACAAACAAGGATGCTACTTAAAAATTATTATTCTTGACTTGCATAAACATGATATTCAGAATGTAGGTACTTGGTATTCAGACCATGCATGCACTATGATACTTACTGAATAGAGGGACCACTGGGAGAAACTATGGACATTAATGAGCTACAACTGAAGTGTAAAGATGCACAATTGTTCCAGGGCAAACGTGTGTTGGGAAGGAAGTTCGTACAATGAAGTAGGCTGCTCTCCTACTAGGGGGAAGGGGAGGTCACTAACTTACAAATTTTATGGAGGAAATAATCCCAACATAGGTGTCTAGCTCAAGTACATCTCTCATTTTCAACCATTGCCTTTCCTCCTCTTTACCACAAGACAGATTTATCTATAACATTAATTTCTCTACAACTCTACTGTATTCAGAATTCCTGAAGCTTTCCTTAAGTTCTATATGCACATGTTCAGATTAATAAACTATTCAATTTACTTGCCAACACTTATAAAAGCTTTGAAATGAAAAAAAAAAAAAAGTAATGGGGCACATAAGAGAAAACAATATCTTAAATAACCTAAAAATTGTTCAACAGTTTTATAACCGTTTTTAAGAAAGAATTTTTATTCAGAATAAAGGACAAATGCTGTCCTTTTAATTATCAACATTTATCTCTGGGACTAGAATATCAGGTATATAATATAGAGGATTCTTTTAATATAGAGGACAGATGGAAACTTCACTCATGCAACCTCCTTACACTGCCCCACAAAAGAACCTCCAAACAACCCAAAACAAAACCAACACCAAAACATCCATAATTTTCAAAGGATTTAAAAGTTCCCAAAAGAATGCTAGTCTGGATACAGGAAAACTGAACTGCCTTGTTTACAAAGCAAATCACAAAACATCTCAGGAATGTCTACAAATTCCTTAGGATGACAATGTACAAAATTAATGCAAAGAATATGTTTCCTTGTTATCTAATCATACAAATTCAGAATTCATTTACACACTTTCAAATTGTACTATCTCTGTTGAGATAAACCTTTTTGGAAATAAAACTGCATTACAGAATTAATGATAACATAATAAGTTAATGCAGGATGGCAGGTAGTAATGCTTAGGAAATATGTTATTTGCTTGTTTTACAACATAAAAATATTTCAAAAAACTCACAAAATCAAAGCAGATGTCCAATCCTTTAAAAAAGCACCTCTACTTGTCTAAAACAATACATGCATCCATAGATGCATGTGGCATTTTTAGGCAAGTTTCATACTTCACTTATAGGGTGTTAATATTGTAATGAATCCACATTTTCACTTTCAGTGTTAATACTATTAATGCCCCACTGGGTAAACAGCCAGATCCAAACTGGAGTTCTTAACTCTCTGACAATAGTCAGCCTTCCTCCCCTTGGTTTTCAGCACAGTAAAACCATTTACTTTTGTAAGTATTTAATTTCTCATGAAATAAAAAGGCTGAACAAAAGAAGAGTTTAATATTGGTTTATTGGTTTAAGAAAACTGGAAGAGATTCTTCTTGCAATAGCACTGACTGAATAATCTGCAATTGAAGGATAATGTGATTATTACTGACGGTTTACACTTCCGTAAAAGGTGGGAATCTAGTTGACTAAATCACCTTGTCTTCCCCATTTGTGTGCTTTGGAACATAAAGGGCAATTTCCACCTCTCCCAGTTTTCTTTATATTGACTTAAGAAAGCACAAAATACTAAGTTGTTTGGTTGTGTTTTTTTTTTTTTCCTTAAACATTTAAATATAAAGAATGAAATAATGCAAATATTTTCCTCCTTCAACTTAGACCAAAGCTTCAAAACAGCAGTATTTTATATTGCATGAAGTATCCTTTAAATAATTAAACCACTCAGCTAACTTTAAAAACATATAGAACAAGCACAACCATCAATACAGGATTTTCCCCTCTCTGAATTAATCCAATTATTCAAATGTCAGTTATAACTGTCAGAGAGCAGTTCCTTGGGCTGGACCAAACTGTTAAAAATTAAAACTGTTTTACCTCGTTTAGTCTCTCTGCCTTTTTAATGTAAAATCCATGGTCTTGACAAAAAGTTGTGGGATTTGACACCCAGTGCAACACAACCCTATTTCTGTCATACATGCATAATTCACTTTGGAAATTTTCACTTGCTTTAAAATGTTACTAAAATATACATGTAACATATGCTAATTTAGCCACACTGGCTTGTAAGCTCCAGCCACTAGGTTATATGTAAACTTTGCCAAGTGCATACACTGTACATAAAGGGATTATAAATGAAAGAAAAGATCACTGTCCCTAGTTCTCGGTTTCCAGTCTTGGCCAAACTGACAGCCCCAAATCCCAGCAACATCTAACATGCCCTTCCTGTGGAGAAGACAGCCTGTTCTCAGAGTCTTAATTACATCCCAGCTGACTGCCCAGTGTTGCCAAAATCAAGCAACAAACGATGCACCTTCACTTGCAATATGGTCTGCTAAACAGACTCCCAGTCACACAGAAAGAAACTTGCACAACAAGGAGAAATAAAGGGACAAGCTGGAGAGTGAGGGAGAGGGCAAGCAGCAATCAAGACATGGAAAAAACCTCTTCCCAGACTCCTGAGGGATCAGTGAGCAGCAGCATGTAACAAACACGGCTATCCCTTGCTCAAAACAAACTCACAGCCCAAGGTGCCTCATGCCAAGGACTGCTGTTCTCCAAGATGGGCCACTGTAACTAAGACTCGATAGATTAATGATTGTTAAGGAAGGCTAACCAACCCCTCACTGCTCCGGCCATTATAATTACAGAAGAACAGCATGCTGCATTCTGCAATCGCAAATGGTATCATATGTTTTCCTGGCTGGCTTGCAGGAGAAGCTTTATTTACACAGATGAAATACAAGAGCTGCAGATTTAAAGCAACAGAATTTTAAAATTAACAGAATTACTTACGCTTGCAGATACCCACAGAACAAGGTTACACAGAGATTTGATTTAGCTTGCACATTTACAAAGATCAGAGTTTCCATGAGGTAAAATATTCACCTGTCCTATCCAAGCCTGATGGTTATACAGAAAATATTTACAACACAGAAAAAGATGTGTTCTCTTAAAGAAATTAATTCAACTTTCAGAAATGCTAATAAAGCATACACTTTTACGAAGACTACGTGACTTTTTTATAATCTGTGAAATGAAACTGCACTCTTACTAAATGTACTAAGGAAAAGTAGATACAATTTTCTAGTAATTCGAAGAATATTAATATTAAAATTATGTCAATTACCTTCCAAAAGATGGACTTTGTACTATTTTTCACAAAGGTTCACTATATGCAAATATATTATTACAGTCTAGAAATATGACTTATGCACTCATGTTCAATAAATCTTAATTAACAAATTTCCAGTATAGCTTATAAGAGCTAAAAAATATTTTGGGTTATTCCAAGTACCCAAATAATATGATATTTATATAAAAAGATATCTACCCCATCAGTTTAATACTCCTTCAATCTCATCTCCATGTTTAAACTCTCCCACGATGGACAATCTACTTCCACAGAAACCAAAGAATTCTTGACACTGACTTCACTGGGAACAAAACTAAGCCTGCAAAACCAGCTGTGTAACATCTAAACAAAGAAGGACATGCCACAAACAAGACATTTTAATACTCTGTGAATGAGAGTACTGGTATCTCTTGAAAATAGTTCCGAACTAGTCAATCTTACTGACATAAGTTTACAGGACAGAACACAAGTACTAACATTTTCACAGAGCTTAGTTAGACATTTGTTGATTTTCTAACACTTTCTATAAAAGGACAAATTATAAAAATCAATTGCTACTGTCATAGTATATTGCATTCAAATCAAGGATTACAGTTACTACCTTTTTTAATATAAGCCCATTGAGGAAAATTCTTTAAAACACAGGACAATTTTCATTAATACTTCAAATGTAGAAAACTGCAGAACACTGCACTTGATAGAAGGTAAAAATCCTGTTTCAGCCAGAAAAAAAGTCTGTTATTCCTACATTCTGATATTCAGCCCTACCTGAAAACCCTGTTCTATACATATTTTTGTGCTCATGAAACAGATTCCAACTACCTTAGAACACTGAGGTAGAGAGTTCTTGGAAATACTAGAGCGAAGACCAACATGATAATATGCAAACTAGCCTTGCTAAAACTAAACCTGACACTTAAGCAACAGAATGATAATCTTGCTAGCCCATATTTATGCCTTGGGAATATACAATTGGACACATCCACTTTTTTTTCCAGACACGGTACTATGTACTTTTATCTCCACACCTGCCGCTTTTCACACAACAAAGAATAAATCAACCCACACAGTCTACTTAAATCTTCTGAATACCAAAATATCACTGTGCACTGTATATGCATCTGATTTGGTCAAACATGTTGGATGCTGTGGGATTTGTGGGTAAAAAATGCATGTCTATGAACCAAAGAACTGATTTTAAAGTAATTTATTTTTGTAGATTACAAGGATAGATTATAATGATATGAGTAAAAGGTCAAAATAGGAAAATGGAGGCAGAGGAAGAAAATGGTAGGAATATTACCACAACTCAGGAACAATATTAAGGAAATAAGTGCAAATTTATGACTGGCAGGTAACTCTTTACTCTCTTGCATACTCAGAACACCAGCTAAATATTTCTTGGTTTTAGAAAAGATTGCTTATTATGTAGAAGTCTGGATTACTAGTTATGCAGATACATATTTTCTTCAGATTTATAAATAAACATGCACTTTATTTATTAATAAATATTTATATGAATAAATATTTATTTATTTATGAATAAAGAAGTTTTTTTCTTCTTCTTCTGTCTCTCATGGCTGCCACTGCTGACCAGTATTTCTGTGCTACCAACACTAATTTGTAGAACATTATTTCTGTGAACAGCCCTAAAGATCTGGCTACAGTGCCTGCTTAAAACAAAGTAAATTCTATACAACGTCGGATAATTTTTTCACCAGCTAGACAAAACAAACTGATAGTTTATCTCTTTGAATAATAAACTACACATTTCTGAATACCTCCACTATACTTACTGCACTTTACTTTTGCAACCTTCTAACATTCAGCTGGAAGACCACTGCTTCTGTGAGCACAGTGAGGACACAAAAGTTGCACTGGGGATGCAAATTCATAGGCATTAAATGACGTGTGGAATTACAAAACTATTATAAGGTGAAAGATTTTGAGATCTTCCTGGAGATGCAGGTCTCTTATTCTGCATATTGTGTAGATAGACACAGAGCTTTCTGCTGAGTCACTCTGAAGCTCAGTATTAATCTCTCTTGCAAAAATATAACACAAAAAAGGAGCCATATCCAAGCTTTTTCTGTGATGAGCAGAATTAAAATTGGTCACGTTCCATCTGTTTCAAGAAGTACAATCCTATTTGACCAAAATTCAACTTCAAAAAGAAAATAGACAGTATTTTTGTTGGCTGCTGTTAGCTATAAAGGACAAACCCTAAAAACAGAGGACGGATAACAGCAATCAGTTCTCTAGAACTCTCTTTATATGTGGTTGGAATAGCATTTGTGAACAGAAAAATGATGAACAGTTTTTTAAAGCAGAATAAAAGGCATCTGATATACAGCAAAGATGTGAATCAGGTAGTTTATGGTTACCTGCTAACTGCAGGGTTAAAAATTAATCACAATACTGTTTCAGCCAGCAGATGCAAGAAGTCATTAAAAGCAAGCTTAAAAATACTCTTTTATGTGAAGATGCTTGTACTACATCTTTCAGATATCACTTAGAAAAAAAACAAACAACAAACCAAACTTCTACTAGTGATCTATCTGGAAAGGAACCCAGCTTGAACTTTTAAAAAACCCAAACTAACCTATTTACAGAAAATAAATAATTTTTAACCATCTATGATTAACCAGTTATATCATAACCTAATGTCCTGAGTTTAGAAATCACATCCATTGATTTAGCCCAACAAGTTGCAGAGCCAGGCTCTGGCTATTATCATTGGGTTTTAGCTGAAGAACTTGAAGAAAGTATCTCTAGGGTAGAAGAGAGCATTTAGATGTTTTAAGAAAACATCTTTCTTCGAACCCTGCCACAAAAATTATGCTGAAATACCACTTCTAGGATCAATTGGGCCTCCAAGTATTTATATTTATGTTATTACACTACACAGAAAAGTCAGAAGTGTTCAAAACATACCTCTCTCAGACCTGGAAATAAGGAGTGCAACAGAGGATGACGATAGTTATGAACCTATAAAAGTTCACTAGGAATCAAAAGCACTATAAATCATCATCTGTTAAGTATAAGTTTTTCAGATGAACTGACTACGTTCCTGTGAGTTCCTAAAGAGCAGTAAGAGATTTTCTGGTTTTGCCTACTCTTCACTTTTAGATGTTAAACACTGATATCCCATAGAAACGTCACAATGCTGGAAACAAAGGTCTAAAAGTACACAACAGATGGTGGAACAGAGCCTTGAGATAACATTGCATTTAGTGTATATAGCTTCTTGAACTCAAGACAGCAGCTCTGCATGTAACCCTACTATGTGAGGTAAATACTATTATAGATCTCAGCCTGCCAAGTTG
The DNA here is from genome assembly GCA_009867235.2 of Psittacus erithacus. Classification (NCBI taxonomy): domain Eukaryota; kingdom Metazoa; phylum Chordata; class Aves; order Psittaciformes; family Psittacidae; genus Psittacus; species Psittacus erithacus. The sequence continues at coordinate 23,596 of WYDI02042015.1, forward strand.
TTCACCAAAGAAGTGAAACAACTGCTGTTTATACATACTTCTGCAGACAGAAAGTACTGGGCACTAACTGGTTTGGGTTTTTTTTCCTGTTTAACAGAAAAAAATATAGTAAGGAGTAGAGACTGAAAGATTGCTGAAGCCAAGCATTCAAACTGAAATCAGAACTTCTAAATTGTGAGGCTGATTAACAATTGAAATAAACTCCAGAGAACTGGTAGATTCTGTATGTTTTCCCCACTGTTCTCAGACCAACTGAAAGATGCATTTATACCCAAAGACAAATCACTGGACTTGATACAGGGACAGCCGAGTGAAATGTAATGCCTCATGATACACAGGAGGTTAAACTAGATGATCTGACGGTCCCTTCTGGCCTTAAGCTCCATAGGTTCACTATGAATCATAGGAAAAGAACATGGAACAAACACAGGAGATGGAAAATAAACTGCAAATCTTTTTTTAAAATGTTTGTTCCTTCAAATGGAACTGAACCCCACTCTGTAATTTGAGTCCTCTTAATTTTACCAATGGCATGCAATTCTTTTGATGCACCATTTAAAAATGTATTAAAATTTCATACAAAGTATTTGTTTAAATTAAAAGCAGATAAAATCAAAGGCAAAATTTATCTTCATTACTAAAGAGTATAGACTTAAAAATGGCATTTCTTTCAGATGAAGGAAATACATCCTCTTATTGTAGTATTATATTAGCACAATCCTTGAATACAGCTCTGAACATCTACTTAAGTGTGCTTTTAAAGAATGCACAAGATGAATGTCATATTCAGCCAGTGTCTATAAATCAACTTGAATAATTTAATACCTGTTGAAATTTTCTTCCAATTTATTATATGAGATAATAACATGAGAAGTAATTACAATGAAGAAAAAGTTCAGGTGCAACAGCATTAGTTCAACATCTAGGATCAAGTGTCAGTGAAGATTAACAAATTTCATTCATTTTATCTCCAGTACTGGAGACATGCTGCTCCTAGCTTTAATAGTCAGGAATGTCTGTTAGTTAAATGACTTTGTAAAGGCAGTCAAGTGAGGGCAGACAGCGACAGTTTAATTAGGGAGCCTGCTATAACTCTATCTGGGAGCTGTAGGCACTGGACTAGAACAAGTGTAAAACAGCACTCAATACTGACTAGCAACCCCTGCCCCCCCTACGCAACAAAACCCCTCCAACACAAAAAAAAACCCCAAGAAGATACTTTTCATGGCAGATTCTCTCATTTATTCTGGCGTCAGGTTGGCTACAGGTGAACAGGAGCGACATAACCATTGCAGCAGAAGAAAGGTAAGGTTAAGAGAGCAATCATTTATCTTGTATTGATTTCTGGACACTATGTCCTAGATACATTCCAAGATAGAATGACAGCTTTCTGTTTTGTGTCGGTAAGAGAAGAAAATGACTAGCACCAGTACCCATTGTTTTCCTATCATATTTCCTTTTAGAAACACGCCACACTTAGATTTTTATTCAGGCAAGGAAATCCAAACAAGTTTATCACAGAAAAGGAGGGTTAGGGGATGGTTAATCAGCCATTTGTCTTTGCTGTTGGGTAGTTGGGAGTCAAAGGGTCAAAACCAAGCACAATTGGACCATTTGGTTTTATCTCAGGTAACCCTACATCTCTGGTAATTGAACCCATTGCACCCGGTCAGAGTTCCTGTCACTCATATTCAATGTCTGTCATTACTGAGAAATGCTTCATGACATATTACACTGACAGAACTACCACTGCAAGACTAGAAAGAATCCCCAGGCACCAGAAGTAGAAGACAATGGAAGCTTCTTTCAGACTAGTGATGTTTAACATTTTATGTGCTGACATTGTGACTGTAACCACAATATAATGAAAGTCCAGCAAATGGAAGATCAAAAAAAAAAAGGAAAAAGAAAATTCCATAGTTTATCTGCTTCAGGGTCTAGCAGGCAACATGAGAAATAAAACAAACTGGCAGCACCAAGGTTACTTGCATATAACATTAAAAACCCTAAAAAAAGTTGTATGAACACACATACACTTAATACCGGACCTCAATATGATAGTGATTTTATTTCTGATAGGCTTTAGAAATATCACACCTCCCTTAACTATAGGCATCCAAATTCTTTTCTTTCTTCCATCATTTCTTTATTATAAGCTGCAAACTGTAACAGGAAGAATAGTTTGGATACCCCCTGATGTGCTGAATACAAGGAAAGACACCCTAGTTTTTAAAAATCTCTGAAATGCCCCTGCACATAGAAATTCTAAATGCAAAAATGCCAAAGTTATCCACCCACTTTTCAGCTCCATAATTCTTACAAGTGATCCCCTAATTTATTTTTTCTGTAGAGGCATTAATATACTTTGTTAGGTCATACCTAACAAACAGACACACCACTTGGACCACCACAATTGTCTTCATCAGACATACTCAAGCCAGCTTCTTTCGACCATACAGATTTTTGCCAGAATCTGTCTCAGTATACGGGCTTAAAATTCTACAAATGTATCAATTGCACATTACCATTCTATTAGCACATTCATTAGGAAAAGCAGTGAATGGAAATCTGAGAGACTTGGAGATGCTGAGGGGAGGCAACAGAAGACACTAAAACCTTCACTGTGATCTTGATGGGTTTAACTCTGTTTTACCTTCTTTTAATAAGACTGTGGAAGCAAGGAATCTAACAAATCATTAAACTGAACCTCTTAAAGTAATTGATGCAAAAATCGATTTCACTATGCTTAAAACTTCATTTCTAAGAACCAGCTTTAAAGAGTTCCTAGATTCCCAAGACCCAGTACCTGCTCTATCAAGACTGTACTAGCTACAGTCTACTATTTGTAGCAGTTTCTCATACCGCTTTAATGATGTCCACCAATCAGCAGAAAGAAATAATTTCTTTCCATCCTTAGTGCCCTGAATGGAAAATAAACAGGATTAAGTTCTTCACCCAAATTTGGTGCAAGTCCAGAATTTTAGCAGAGATTATTATATTAAGCACTCATAGCTTTAAGGCTGAGGCAAATACCAAAGGAACCTCAATAGTGTGAACAGTTAGCTTCCATCCTAGGATTATAATGAATTTCACACAGAATAAGGGAAAAATATCCTGTCATGGGTTCAGCCTCTGGGAAAATCTCCTGGTCCTCCTGTATCGTCATCTAACCCTAGACAAGGCCCAAACCCGACTCTGTCTAGCTCTGGATAACAGGCGAAATGGTCGTGAGTAAAACACACTCCATATGTGTACCAACATGGTGATGCCCCCCATAATCAGCAAACAGGTCTCAAAGGTACTCAAAGGCCATTCAAAACTCTCAAAT